>JABMCL010001163.1:700000-715000 GCA_018857735.1 Alviniconcha marisindica | reverse complement strand
CTGTCAGTGGCCCTGAATCACACACCAAGATACTGGTTATGTATGCAACACCTCCATCAGTGGCCCTGAAACACACACCAAGATACTGGTTATATAAGCAACACCTCTGTCAGTGGCCCTGAAACACATACCAAGATACTGGTTACATCTGAAACACTGCAGTGGCCCTGAAACACACAAAGATACGGTTATGTATGCAACACCTCCATCAGTGGCCCTGAAACACACACCAAGATACTGGTTAGTATGCGAAACTATCACTCCATCAGTGGCCCTGAAACACACACCAAGATACTGGATGTATGAACACCTCGTCAGTGCCCTGAATCAACCCAAGTACTGGTTATGTCTAACACCCCATAGGGCCCTGCAGAAAGAAGGGAGCAACACTTAGTGGCCCTGAAACACACACCGAGTACTGTTATGTATGCACACTCCATCAGTGGCCCTGAAACACACACCAAGATATGGTTATGTCAAACACCTCTACCCAGTGGCCCTGAAACACATACCAAGATACTGGTTATGTCTGAAACACCTCCTCAGTGGCCCTGAAACACACACCAAGATACTGGTTATGTATGCAACACCTCCATCATGGCCCTGAAACACACACCAAGATACTGGTTATGTCTGAAACACCCCCTTCAGTGGCCCTGAAACACACACCAAGATACTGGTTATGTCTGAAACACCTCTGCCAATGGCCCTGAAACACACACCAAGAGATGGTTATGTCTGAAACACCTCCATCAGTGGCCCTGAAACACATACCAAGATACTGGTTATGTCTGCAACACCTCCATCAGTGGCCCTGAAACACACACCGAGATACTGGTTATGTATGCAACACCTCCATCAGTGGCCCTGAAACACATACCAAGATACTGGTTATGTCTGAAACACCTCCATCAGTGGCCCTGAAACACACACCAAGATACTGGTTATGTCTGAAACACCTCTGCCAATGGCCTTGAAACACAGACCAAGATATCAGTCACATATGTAACACCTCTGCATGGTATATTATACTACACAACAACCTGGCAGGGTACACTGAAGTATAAATTCTGGAACACCCCTGTGTAGGGAACACCCTAGTAGAAGTACACTGTGTTACAGAACAGCCCTGAGGAAGTACACCATCTTACAGAACAGACCTGCATAAGTACACTGTATTAATACTGAACACCCCTGTAGATGTACACAGTGTTACAGAACACCCCTAAGAAGTACACTGTAGTTCAGAACACCACTGTGGAAGTGCACTATTAATACAGAACACCCCTGTAGAAGTACACTGTACTACAGAACACCCCTGTAGAAGTACACTGTTTACAGAACACCCTTGTAGAAGTACACTGTGTTACAGAACAGCCCCGTATAACACTGTGTTACAGAACACCCCTGTAGAAGTACACTGTGTTACAGAACACCTCTGTAGATGTACACTGTGTTACAGAACACCCTTGTAGAAGTACACTGTGTTACAGAACACCTCTGTAGATGTACACAGTGTTACAGAACACCCCTGTAGAAGTACGCTGTGTTACAGAACACTCCTGTAGATGTACACTGTGTTACAGAACACCTCTGTAGATGTACACTGTGTTACAGAACACCCCTGTAGAAGTACACTGTACTTCAGAACACCCTTGCGTGCCTTATATTCAGAAGTGCCTTGTAGTCCAGAAATGATGGTACACATTATCAAACATGCAGGGTCCAGTGTGCTGCAGAACAGGCAAGAACACACTGCATTATGAATCACACTGCAGGGTTATGGATCAGCAGTGGGGTGGAGGGCAGGGGAGGCAACTGAAGTTGCTGCAGCGAAGTGAGCCACTGACCTGCTCCCTTCCTTGATGAGCTCGATGGCGATGCAGATCCTCTTGGCCAGGATGATGATGATGAGCAGGAACAGCAGCAGCACCGTGGCGGACGTGCAGCCTGCAACACCACAACACTACTTTATCATTCACCAGACTCGTTTAATAATAATAATGTACATTTATCACGCGCTCATCAACGCCCCGAGTGCTCACATCATACAGATTAACCTAAATACAATATTCTATACACACGTAGAAGACAGTCCTACCAAAACAATTTACAAAAGGCATTATACATACACACACACACACACACATGCGCACACACACATGCGTGCACACACACACACACACACACAATGACTGTAGCAGAAACTGGGTATTGATATTAGTTGGGGCAGATATACCATGAGCAGAGGAAGGTTTTCAGTTTGGCTTTAAAAGATGACAGGGTTGTGCAGTGTCGAAGGTCTTGTGGGAGTGAACTCCAAATGTTTAACGCTGAGTCTTCTCTGGAGAGGTGCCAGTGGGGACCAAGATCAAGTGGGGACCAAGTGGGGACCAAGATCCCAGGAGGGGAGATGATGTCTAACAGTAACACTACACTGTCACCACCAGAATTAACTGATTATGTTGGGCAACAATGAGAGCCACTTTAATGTTTCATTAATTGAGAGGGTCAGGGTCACAAGACAGTGAGCATAAACCACAACTTTTGATGAGAAAGGAGAGCTAAAGAAGACTCATACTGAGGTCCTTCTGTTTATCACTAGGCCAAACCGGCTTATGCCGTACTTTATGATTTGATGTTGTGCTTTTATGACAGGTCTTATTACTGACAGTATGCTGAAATTTGTCTTCCTCTGTTTTTCCAGGTCATTTACATACAGACAATAATGTGTTTTGAATTTAACTTAATCAATTCACAGAAACACACTGAGACTGACCAAGAGGTAAGACTCATGTTACACTGAGGTAATTCACAGTATGTCAGGTAGTACTGATATTACACTGAGGTAATTCACAGTGTGTCAGGTAGTACTGATGTTACACTGAGGTAATTCACAATGTGTCAGGTAGTACTGATGTTACACTGAGGTAATTCACAGTGTGTCAGGTAGAACTGATCTTACACTGAGGTAATTCACAAAGTGTCAGGTAGTTCTAATATTACACTGAGGTAATTCACAGTGTGTCAGGTAGGACTGACATTACACTGAGGTAATTCACAATGTGTCAGGTAGTACTGATGTTACACTGAGGTAATTCACAATGTGTCAGGTAGTACTGTTGTTACACTGAGGTAATGCCCAGTGTGTCAGGTAGTACTGACATTACACTGAGGTAATTCACAATGTGTCAGGTAGTACTGATGTTACACTGAGGTAATTCACAATGTGTCAGGTAGTACTGATGTTACACTGAGGTAATGCCCAGTGTGTCAGGTAGTACTGATGTTACACTGAGGTAATGCCCAGTGTGTCAGGTAGTACTGATGTTACACTGAGGTAATGCCCAGTGTGTCAGGTAGTACTGATGTTACACTGAGGTAATTCACAGTGTGTCAGGTAGTACTGATTTACACTGAGGTAATTCACAGTGTGTCAGGTAGTACTGATGTTACACTGAGGTAATTCACAGTGTGTCAGGTAGTACTGATGTTACACTGAGGTAATTCCCAGTGTGTCAGGTAGTACTGATGTTACACTGAGGTAATTCACAGTGTGTCAGGTAGTACTGATATTACACTGAGGTAATTCACAGTGTGTCAGGTAGTACTGATGTTACACTGAGGTAATTCACAGTGTGTCAGGTAGTACTGATGTTACACTGAGGTATTTCACAGAAACACACTGAGACTGACCAAGAGGTCAGATTCATGTTACGCTGAGGTAATTCACAGAAACACACTGAGACTGACCAAGAGGTAAGACTCATGTTACACTGAGGTAATTCACAGAAACACACTGAGACTGACCAAAGGCTAGCCAGGTCTGTTTGAGCGTCAGGTAGTACTCAAAGTTGAGGACGAAGGCCTGGGACAGTCCAAACTCCTCTGTGATGTTCCTGGACTTGATCTCATAGTACCGTCTGTAGCTGTAGTAGCTACCTGAAACACACACACAACCACAACCCAATACAGCACAAACACCGGCACTGCAATATTATACAAAAACTTTCCAATGAGCTGCAATACAATGCAATGCCATTTCAACTCTAACTCGTGCTCCTGTACTCCTTTAAACATCAAATACGAATGGAAACTATCAATTACTGCCAACAGAACACACAAACGAATAAACTCATAAGACTGACTCTATTCATCTCATATTCTATTAGTCTCAGCTAGCAATAGCAGCATTAGTCATTCTGTTGGATTCAACCACAATTCTGGTCTTATCATCTGGTGATGCACAAAATTACAGTTACCTAAACTATTGTCTCTAGAGGCAGTTCTGTCACAGTACTGTGGGTCAGCGCAGTGCACAATGGCACACAAAGTGTTGGTATCACAGTTCAGTCTTCCTGTGTTCCAATGCACAATGGCACACAAAGTGTTGGTATCACAGTTCAGTCTTTTCCTTTTGTTCCAATGTACAATGGCACAAAAAAGTGTTCGGGATCACAGTTCAGTCTTCCTGTGTTCCAATGCACAGTGGCACAACAAAGTGCTTTGGGATCACAGTTCAGTCTTCCTGTGTTCCAACGTACAATGGCACACAAAGTGTTGGTATCACAGTTCAGTCTTCCTGTGTTCCAATGTACAGTGGCACAAAAAAGTGTTGGTATCACAGTTCAGTCTTCCTGTGTTCCAACGTACAATGGCCCCAAAGTGTTGGTATCACAGTTCAGTCTTCCTGTGTTCCAACGTACAATGGCAAAGTGTTGGTATCACAGTTCAGTCTTCCTGTGTTCCAATGTACAGTGGCACAACAAAGTGTTGGTATCACAGTTCAGTCTTCCTGTGTTCCAATGTACAGTGGCACAACAAAGTGTTGGTATCACAGTTCAGTCTTCCTGTGTTCCAATGTACAATGGCACAACAAAGTGTTGGTATCACAGTTCAGTCTTCCTGTGTTCCAACATACAATGGCACACAAAGTGTTGGTATCACAGTTCAGTCTTCCTGTGTTCCAACATACAATGGCACACAAAGTGTTGGTATCACAGTTCAGTCTTCCTGTGTTCCATGACAATGGCACACAAAGTGTTGGTATCACAGTTCAGTCTTCCTGTGTTCCAATGTACAGTGGCACAACAAAGTGTTGGTATCACAGTTCAGTCTTCCTGTGTTCCAATGTACAATGGCACAACAAAGTGTTGGTATCACAGTTCAGTCTTCCTGTGTTCCAATGTACAATGGCACAACAAAGTGTTGGTATCACAGTTCAGTCTTCCTGTGTTCCAACGTAAAAGTGGCAAAACAAAGTGTTGGTATCACAGTTCAGTCTTCCTGTGTTCCAATGTACAATGGCACACAAAGTGTTGGTATCACAGTTCAGTCTTCCTGTGTTCCAACGTACAATGGCACAAAAAGTTTGGTATCACAGTTCAGTCTTCATGTGTTCCAACGTACAATGGCACACAAAGTGTTGGTATCACAGTTCAGTCTTCATGTGTTCCAATGCACAATGGCACAACAAAGTGTTGGTATCACAGTTCAGTCTACCTGTGTTCCAACGTACAATGGCACACAAAGTGTTGGTATCACAGTTCAAACTTCCTGTGTTCCAAGGTACAATGGCACACAAAGTATTGGTATCATAGTTTAGTCTTCCTGTGTTCCAGTGCACAACGGCACACAAAGTGTTGGTATCACAGTTCAAACTTCCTGTGTTCCAATGTACAATG
Organism: Alviniconcha marisindica; assembly: GCA_018857735.1. Classification (NCBI taxonomy): domain Eukaryota; kingdom Metazoa; phylum Mollusca; class Gastropoda; family Provannidae; genus Alviniconcha; species Alviniconcha marisindica. The sequence goes on along the minus strand of JABMCL010001163.1, from coordinate 709,316 downwards.
GCATACAAAGTGTTGGTATCACAGTATTAGTTCTGTGTACAGTGGTATACAAAGTATAATACCTGAGTCAGTAAAAGGGAGATTACTCACTGAAGGCGAAGAGCCCGGCAAAGAGAACAAGTGTCACCCACACCATGACAGACACCAGCCAGCGCATCAATACGATCCACAGCAACGACACTGCCATGGCCAGCAACATGCCTCTGTAACATCATCATCACCACCATCATCATCATCATCATCACCAGCCAGCACCTCAATACGATCCACAGCAACGACACTGCCATGGCCAGCAGCATGCCTCTGTATCATCATCATCATCATCATCACCCAGCCAGCACATCAATACGATCCACAGCAACAACCAGCAACATGCCTCTGTAACATCATCATTACCTTCATCATCATCAGCCAATGTAACATGATCTAGAGGACAATATTGCCATTGCCAGCAACACACCTCTGCAACATCATCAACCAGCCCAACAACATGATCCACAGAAACAACACTGCCACAGTCAGCAACCAGTCTGCAACATCATCAAACCAGTGCAACAACATGATCCACAGCAATGACACAGCCGTAGCCAGCAACATGCCTCTGCATCATCATCATCATCATCATCAACCAGCGCAACAACGTGATCCACAGCAACGGCACTGCCATGGTCAGCAACATCATCAAACCAGCGCAACAACATAATCCACAGCAACGACACTGCCATGATCAGCAAAATGCCTCTGCAACATCATCAGCCAGCACAACAACATAATCCACAGCAATGACACAGCCATAGCCATTGCCTGCAACATCATCAAACCAGCACAACAACATAATCCACAGCAAATAACACAGCCGTGGCCAGCAACAAGCTTCTGCAACATCATCATCATCACTTTCAGTCACAGCAGCAATACCATACACAGTAATGACATGGCCATGGCCAAAAATACTTCTGTAACATCACCACCACCAACATCATCATTCATAAACACCATACCTCCCAGTGCAGCAAACATGATCCACAACAACAAGCTATATACATATATATATTCAAAGGTCTGTCTGCTCTGGGCACCAAGACAGGCTGCAAGACTTACATGAGGATGTGTGGCCAGGATTCCGAGAGGTCTTTGAAGACCAGTTCAGCGTAACCTTTCAGCCTGTAGAACTGGGCCAGGTATCTGCAGCACAACACAGTCAGTCAGTGTCAGACCCATTGCAGTCATTGACCAGTGCTCAACACACACACACACACACACACACACACACACACACACACACACACACACACACACACACACACTGCACACACATGCATGCATGCACTCACAATGCACACACACACACACTGCACACACACACACACACACACACACACACACACACACACACACACACACACACACACACACACACACTGCGCACAACACACACACACACACATTGATGAACATCCACCAGTCACTGAACAGTGTCCTGAACACACACTGTAACTGTAACGCTGTGTTACCCATCCCTAATAAGCAGGACTTTTTAATTAATTTTATAATGACAACAATGAAGGTTTTCATACAAACACTTGAACAGATGAAAAACACAGGCATAAATATATATATATATATAAGCACATACTGTGTGCCGTTCTCCAGTTTGGACCCAGTGATGGTGTCATTGAACAGTGTCGTAATGGTGTATTTGGCATCAGCAGTTTTAATCTCCTCTGTCATGTCAACAATCTTGTTGAACACTGCTGGGATACACCTGTTGATCACTGAAACACACAACAGACACACATGTGCACACACACACGCACACACACACACACACACACACACACACACACACACACACACACACACACACACACACACACACACACACACACACATTCAGTTACGGTACCAAAACGCAAAAGGAAAATCACCATTCAAACCATCATTTGCCTAACTGAACTTGTAATCAAAAAGTAAAGTAAAAGCAACAAAAGCAATACTCAATACTGGAACACCTGTTGAAATTTGTGAACGCAATTTTAGAACTTATATGCACTGTGTATACATTTTTCATCATCATGCTGGAGAAACTGCCCCACCCCCACAAAGGGATTTCCCCCTACTTTTTTCATTGTTTTAACAGACGATTTCCAGAAATAACAGGCAAAGATAATTTGACAATGTTTTCTTACTCCGGGAGATTGAAGTCCCCTGCATGGAGGTGGCAGCTGAGAAGAGCCGATCTGCGACAGTTTTAGATCTTCAGGCATGGAACTATTATAATTTATACTAGACTACCAGCTGGGGGAACCTACTATCCGATCTGCATGTTCCCCACGAACAGTGAGCGCTTGATCGGCATTTCTGATGCCTTTTCTGCCTTTGTTTACGGGTATCCGTCATCTTGCCCACGTGCTCAGTGTACCCCCAACAAAAGCGTGACTACTCTGCGTTTCACCCGCAGGCATGGACCTGTATAATACAGGCCATGCCTGTAGGCACTTACCGAGTGCAGTCCCCTGGATTTCCGAAGATCGTCTATTGTCTTGTGCCTCAACTGGTTCCCATAAACTGTTCTTAAGAATATTCAAGAGGGAGATCATGTCAGGTCACAAAATCAAAAGCATGACTGGGCACGGTGGTGGGGAGGGGGAGGGAGGGATCCTTGGTTGTGTTTTTAACCAGGTAGTGTTATTTTGCTCATAATACAGTCATCACCAGCAGACAAGACAAACCAGCCAGATGACTGTGGCTGGAGAGACGGAGGGAGGAGACGGCCTACCTGACTTGGAGATGACGTAGTAGGCAGCACACTTTTCCGACTTCACCAGGCTCTCGATGCTTTCCTGTCACCAAGCATAGCCAAGATTATCACCATCAGTACAAGCTGGTGATGATGATGATGATGAAGTGATGCTTTATGTCCTCAGATGTCAGTTGACATATTAGGGACAAGTTGTGACCAATGCCGAAGCACGGTGCAATAAATCTTTACGTCCACGGAAACCAGAAGGCTCGTTAGGACGGACAGTCCAGGACGTCCACCTCGACTCTCACACAGCTCCTGAACCATGTACAAGCTGGGGTAACCCTTTGTCTGATATAGTCACAAGGGTTGGGTTAACCTTTCAGGCAGCTTAACCTTTCATCTGACAGGGGTGGGTGGGCAAGGCAAACCGTTATCAAATGTGGGCGAGTTAACCATTTATTTAATATGGGTATAAATGACTTCCATCTGTTTAATATGGGTATAGATGATTTATCAGATATTTACTTAATATTCAGTTACAGCACTTATAAAATATTTACAAGCTAATAAAGTTACCCAGAGTCTTCAACAACCTCCAAGACTAACTAAAAGCAGATAAGCAGACACTTTTCAAGTATCACAAATTTTTAGGATATTATCTGTCTGTGTGTTGCTTGAGAAAGGCGTTACCACTGAAAATGCGCACATGTTATATGTTGTCTAAATCAAAATCAGTTTAGAAAAAAAGAAAGAAAAAAAAATCAACACACAAGGGAGGTAATTAGTACTTGAAATATGTAACACAAGTGCAACAACAAAGGCCCAAGTCTTTTTTTTGGAAGAAACAAGTTTAGAAACAATTACTGAATGGATGAGTTTTGAGGGCAGTTTTGAAAGAGGAAGAAGCAGTAGAGTGTACAGAGTATAAGACGCATAGAAAGTCTTGAGCATGGTGTGCTAACTCACGTTTCACTTATTGCTGTGGAGAGTATAGAGTGCTAACATGTGTTTCAGTGATTATTGTGAAGAGTATAGAGTGCTAACTCATGTTTCACTTATTATTGTGGAGAGTATAGAGTGCTAACATGTGTTTCACTGATTACTGTGGAGAGTATACAGTACTAATCTATGTTTCATTGATTATTGTGGCGAGTATACAGAGCTAATGTATGTTTCATTGATTATTGTGGAGAATATAGAGAGCTAATTTTTGTTTCACTGATTATTGTGGAGAGTATAGAGAGCTAATGTATGTTTTATTGATTATTGCGGAGAGCATAGAGTGCTACTTTATGTCTCATTGATTATTATGGATAGTATAGAGAGCTAATGTATGTTTCATTGATTATTGTGGAGAGTATAGACCAACTCACAGTTGAGGCCACAGGGTTCACGCCTGTTTTACAGATGAGTTTTTCACGTGCTGCCTTCCTGTCGACACTCTCCAAGGCCAGGCTCTCCAGGTACACGTAGTTCTCCTTGGGACAGTGCGACACACACACCTGCACATGCACACGGTCACACAATGAACACACCATGAACACCCATGCGGTAATTACACAATGTACACAAACGATCACACAACGAACAGCGTAATACACAGATGCACACCCAGGATCATGTAGGGTCACTCGTGACCATGCGATGAACACTCAGAGGGGAAATACATGCAGGGTCGTTCATAGCCATGTGACGGACATAGGGTAACAAGAGGGGAAATACATGCAGGGTCATTCATAGCCATGTGACAGACAAAGGGTAATAAGAGGGGAAATACATGCAGGGTCGTAATAAGAGGGGAAATACATGCAGGGGCATTCATAGCCATGTGACGGACATAGGGTAATAAGAGGGGAAATACATGCAGGGGCATTCATAGCCATGTGACGGACATAGGGTAATAAGAGGGGAAATACATGCAGGGGCATTCATAGCCATGTGACGGACATAGGGTAATACAGACTTGCAGGAATACACAGGGTTTATATTCATGGTCAGACAACGCTCAGCAAGTAATACACACATGTGTACATGGTCACACAGGGTCATTCATGACCAGACAATGCACACTGACATGGTAATACACTCATGCACACACAGGGTCATTCATGACCAGACAATGCACACTGACATGGTAATACACTCATGCACACACAGGGTCATTCATGATCAGACAATGCACACTGACATGGTAATACACTCAAGCACACACAGGGTCATTCATGACCAGACAATGCACACTGACATGGTAATACACTCATGCACGCACAGGGACATTAATGACCAGACAATGCACACTGACATGGTAATACACTCATGCACACACAGGGACATTAATGACCAGACAATGCACACTGACATGGTAATACACTCATGCACACACAGGGACATTAATGACCAGACAATGCACACTGACATGGTAATACACTCATGCACACACAGGGACATTAATGACCAGACAATGCACACTGACATGGTAATACACTCATGCACACACAGGGACATTAATGACCAGACAATGCACACTGACACGGTAATACACTCAGTCTCATGCACACACACACAGGGTCATTAATGACCAGACAATGCACACTGACATGGTAATACACTCATGCACACACAGGGTCATTCATGACCAGACAATGCACACTCACATGGTAAAACACTCATGCACACATAGGGTCACACATGATCACACAATGAACACTCACAGGGTATAATACACAGAGGGTCACTCATGATCAGACAGTGACACTCACATGGTAATACATTCATGCACACACAGGATCAGACAATGAACACTCACATGGTAATGTACTCATGCACACACAGGGTCACACATGATCAGACAACGAACACTCACAGGGTATAATAGACACATGCACACATAGGGTCACACATGATCAGACAATGAACACACAGGGTAAGGCAGACATGCAGTGTTGCACACTTATTCATGACAATACAATGAACCCTCACAAGTGGCACACACAGTGTCATTCATGACTAGACAATGAACACTCACAGGGTATAATACACACATGCATACACAGGGTCATTCATGAATTGACACTGAAAACTCACAGGGTATAATACACACACAGGGTCATTCATGAATAGACAATGAACACTCACAGGGTCACTCATCATCAGCCAGCGAACACTAACACACCTGCATGCAGAGGCGCTCAGAAGGTCATTCATGATCAATAAACATTCACAGGGTAATATGCACATGCACACACAGGGTCACTTATCATCAGGCCATGAAAATTGACAGGGTGATATCTACATGCATACACTGGGTCACTCATCATCACACAATGAACATCCACAGGGTCAGGGTAACAACACAAACTACCGACCTGTGGGGTGCGACAGCCCACAAGAACACTGTGTCATGGTAAGAACACACCTGTGGCGTAACAACACAAACTACCAACCTGTGGGGTGGGACAGCCCACAACCACACTGTGTCATGGTAATAACACACCTGTGGCGTAACAACACAAACTACCAACCTGTGGGGTGGGACAGCCCACAACCACACTGTGTCATGGTAATAACACACCTGTGGGTAACAACACAAACTACCAACCTGTGGGGTGGGACAGCCCACAACCACACTGTGTCATGGTAATAACACACCTGTGGAGTAACAACACAAACTACCAACCTGTGGGGTGGGACAGCCCACAACCACACTGTGTCATGGTAAGAACACACCTGTGGCGTAACAACACAAACTACCAACCTGTGGGGTGGGACAGCCCACAACCACACTTTTCATGGTAATAACACACCTGTGGCGTAACAACACAAACTACCAACCTGTGGGGTGGGACAGCCCACAACCACACTGTGTCATGGTAATAACACACCTGTGGAGTAACAACACAAACTACCAACCTGTGGGGTGGGACAGCCCACAACCACACTGTGCATGGTAAGAACACCTGTGGAGGTAACAACACAAACTACCAACCTGTGGGGTGGGACAGCCCACAACCACACTGTGTCATGGTAAAACACACCTGTGGAGTAACAACACAAACTACCAACCTGTGGGGTGGGACAGCCCACAACCACACTGTGTCATGGTAATAACACACCTGTGGGTAACAACACAAACTACCAACCTGTGGGGTGGGACAGCCCACAACCACACTGTCATGGTAAGAACACCTGTGGGGTAACAACACAAACTACCAACCTGTGGGGTGGGACAGCCCAGCACCACGCTGGGCCCCATCTTGGCACACTGCAGCAGGTCAAAGAAAAACAGGAAGGGCTTGTCTCTGAAAATGAAATCAGACAACAATGAACCAAATTGCAAAAACAGAAACTGAAGGATGCCTAACACAGTAATACACCTAATGTGAGCCCCAGGCACTTAACACAAAACAACAGGGTTGACAAAGTTGCACAGAATTAACACTTTCACTGCCATGATGTCACTTGAAAATGACTAACAAAAGTGCGAAATTTGAAATTCCTTAAGCCTTTTCTTTTTCACATTAGCATGTGAAAGGATTTTCATCAAAACGCACAGTACTGAAAGTAGATTTGTTATAGGACTAGAAAATACACTGTTTTCAGGCATTTGCGTGCACCTCTCATCCTAGAAATTTTACAGGCTGGGGCAGTGAAGGGGTTAACAAGATAACAACGAAAACCCTCCTCATTACATAAACAAATGCATTACAACACTTCACTCAACATCTTTCACTGACAGTGACTACTACAACACTTCACTCAACGTCTTTCATTGACGGTGACTACTACAACACTTCACTCAACATCTTTCATTGACGGTGACTACTACAACACTTCACTCAACGTCTTTCACTGATGGTGGCTGTCTGTTGGCTGTCTCTGTCCTTGCTGACAGTGACAGTGACCTGAACCAACCAACCACCAACTGTTGTTCTATCGCAACCCACCACAGCAGTACAGCCAAGCCAAGGACTTACTCGAGTTCACCGTGTCCACAGAATCGTCCTGCGGTATCGGTGGGGTACACCAGTCGTTGGGGGTCACCGCGAACATAGCCTGCAACATCCCACTGGACAGTCAGTATGGCCAACTACAACAGTCCACTGGATGGTCAGTATGGCTGTCCTACAACCACAACATCCCACTGGATGGTCAGTATGGCTTCTTTCCCCTCTTCCTTTGTGTGTGTGTGTGGTGTGTGTGTGTGTGTGTGTGTGTGTGTGTGTGTGTGTGTGTGTGTGCGTGTGTGTGCGAGCGCATGTGCACATGTGTGCATGTATGTGTGAGTGCATGCATGCATGACTGTGGGTCTTGTTTTCTTGTTCTACTTTGGCCAAACTAATGGCTGGTTTGTGTCAAGCATTCAGCCTGAATCCTTTGTGAAATACTGCACTGTATCAAGCATATAATGTATAATACTATAAACAGACTGACTTACCAAACACAGAACAGATAGCAGCTCCCAAGATACACAACACAAACAGGATGCAGCATATGATGTCCGTGCAGGATCTGAAACATGAGATCAGCACTCACTGCTAGTATGTTATGGTGGTGGATGTGGGATGAGAGAAAAGGCTGGTGGATGTGGGATGAGAGAAAATGCTGGTGGATGTGGGATGAAAGAAAAGGCTGGTGGATGTGGGATGAGAGAAAATGCTGGTGGATGTGGGATGAGAGAAAAGGCTGGTGGATGTGGGATGAGAGAAAATGCTGGTGGATGTGGAATGAGAGAAAATGCTGGTGGATGTGGGATGAAAGAAAAGGCTGGTGAATGTGGGATGAAAGAAAAGGCTGGTGGATGTTGGATGAGAGAAAAGGCTGGTGGATGTGGGATGAAAGAAAAGGCTGGTGGATGTGGGATGAGAGAAAAGGCTGGTGGATGTGGAATGAGAGAAAACGCTGGTGGATGTGTGATGAAAGAAAAGGCTGGTGGATGTGGGATGAGAGAAAACGCCGGTGGATGTGAGATGAAAGAAAAGGCTGGTGGATGTGGGATGAGAGAAAAGGCTGGTGGATGTGGGATGAGATAAAAGGCTGGTGGATGTGGGATGAAAGAACAGGCTGGTGGATGTGGGATGAAAGAAAAGGCTGGTAGATACGGAATGAAAGAAAAGGCTGGTGGATGTGGGATGAAAGAAAAGGTTGGTGGATGTGGGATGAGAGAAAAGGTTGGTTGATGTGGGATGAAAGAAAAGGCTGATGGATGTGGGATGAGGGAAGAAGGCTCATGGATGTGGGATGTGGGAAGAAGGCTCATTAATGTGGGTTGAAAGAAAAGGCTGGTAGATATGTGATGAAAGAAAAGGCTGGTAGATGTGGGATGAGAAAAAAGGTTGGTGGATGTGGGATGTGAGAAAAGGTTGGTATATGTGGGATGAAAGAAAAGGTTGGTGGATATGGGATGAGAAAAAAGGTTGGTGGATGTGGGAGGAGAAAAAAGGCTGATGGATGTGGGATGAGGGAAGAAGGCTCATGAATGTGGGATGAAAGAAAAGGCTGGTAGATATGTGATGAAAGAAAAGGCTGGTAGATGTGGGATGAGAAAAAAGGTTGGTGGATGTGGGATGAGAG
>JABMCL010001163.1:692500-697500 GCA_018857735.1 Alviniconcha marisindica | reverse complement strand
CACGATTATGGAGCCGATTATGGCACATATCAGTTCGGTGCGGCTGAATATTACCTTTAAGCTGCTCACAATAGGAAATCCGCAGTTCATGGTACACTTGGTGACTTTGCTGGCTGTTCGGATCTATAAAAGGCAACCGAACCGAAGAAGCGTCAGTCACAAGCTTTATTGATAGGAATGGTGTGAAAATTAAGACGCGGCAGTTTTTCACTCTCTCTCTCTCTCTCTCTCTCTCTCTCTCTCTCTCTCTCCACGTGTATGTGTGGGCCACGGTGTGTGTGTGTGTGTGTGTGTGTGTGTGTGTGTGCGTGCCATGGTGTGTGTGCCACGGTGTATGTGTGTGTGTGTCAGTGTGTGTGTGCCACGGTGTGTGTGTGTGTGTGTGTGTGTGTGAGACAGTGTGCGACTCCACATCTGAAAGTCGCAAAATTACAATCGTCAGTGCTGCCATTTTGTGCCCAGCAGTCTGTCAGTGACGTCATAACAACGTGGCGGGCACGGGTGGCAAAAGTATCAAATACGTCACGAGCTAACCTTTCCATGCTGTTCATTGGTAAACAGACACCCAACATGGCTGCGCCCTCAGGAACTCAAATTCTAAACAAAACTGAACGTATTTCTCTTCTGCAAATCACAGAGATTACACTTTCTGTCCGGTCTATGTACAAAACATTGACAGCCCGGGGTGTCACAGAATCGATAGATCTAGATGTATTTTCTTCTATCAAAAATGGGCAATGCATGTTTTGTTTTGTTTCTTTTTTGTTTGTTTTTGTTTTTTATTAATGCAGTGTTGTTCCAACCAAAGGTACAAAAAGTGCAAATACTTCTTTGCAGGCTTCCTGCAGATGGAAATATCTGCACATTTCGTACCTTTTCGGGCCAAGTTGCCCCTTCGCTTCGATTCCCCTCGGGTGGTACACTTGGTGACACTGCTGGCTGTTTGTGTTTGGTTTAAGCAGTTTATTTACATTACATTAAGCAGCTTATTTGCATTCATGAAAATATGGCTAAGCTCACAAGTTTACTGAATTAATTTTGCAACCACGGGCAATTTTTACATAAAACAACATGAAAACAGCAGAAAATCAGTCAAAAATAGACAGAAAGAGAGAGAGAGAGGGGGGGGGGACGGAGGGATGGAGGGAGAGAGAGAGAGAGGGAGTGAGGGGGAGAGAGAGAGAGAGGGGGAGAGAGAGAGGGGGAGGGAGCGAGGGAGGGAGAGAGAGCTGTTTGTCTTGAATAGTGGGTTTGCCGTCAGTGTTACGCTGGCGCAGGCTAATGACAATTTTATTTCATGTCTCTAATCTGGGTTATCAAGTAAGCGCGTGCCCCCCACCCTCCCTCATCCCCCACCCCCACCCATTCCCCCTCCATCCTCCCGGCAATCACCCAAATGCCAATTCCGACATTCACAACTCAGTGAAATACTAGGCAGAGCGGAAGAACAGAGCACAGGAACTGAAGTCGAGCGCGCGCGTGCCCCAAGCACAACGGTAGTCACGTGCAATAGCTGCGACATGACAATCCGACCACAAATGATGCATTATGTATGCTTGCAAAGTGTCTGACAACTGCCAGTGATGTCATTGCCAGTCGATGACCTTTCGGGCGGGGTCAGCGCGAGCTCATTGCCATACGTCACGCACGCTCATTGTGGCTGCTGGTTCCAGACGTTAGGGACAAATCCCGGGAGATAAGGGAGGCTGCCAGTCTTCCTTGTCGGGCTTGGAGTTGGGTCGTCAGCGAAAAGCTGTGATGATCCAGCGTTGGGGAGGGGGATGGGAGGGAGGGGGGGGGGGGGGGGGGGAAGGAAGGAAATGAAAGGTCAGTGGGACAGAAAAAGGGGGGGGGGGGGGGGAGGTGCCAATAATGTAGCTGCCGTGGCAGATATAGTTTGTAGCGAATGTCTTATAGAGAAACCAGTTCCCAACAGTCTCCGGGCTGCAAGGTTTTCAAAGAAGGGCTGAACAAAATCAAAATGTGTGCGTGGTGTCTGTGCGTGCGTGTGCATGTATGTGTTGTAAGACTGATGTGGCATGGTGGGTGCGGTGTGGGCGTTCTGGCATTGGTGTATGCGTATGTGTGTGCGCGCGCGTGTGTGTGGATACGTGTGTGTGTGTGTGTGTGTGTGTGTGTGTGTGTGTGTGTGTGTGTGTGTTGTGTGTCTATGTATGTGTGTGTGTGTGTGTGTGTGTGTGTGTGTGTGTGTGTGTGTGTGTGTGTGTGTGTGTGTGTGTGTGTGTGTGTGTGTGTGTGTGTGTGTGTGTGTGTGTGTGTGCGCGCGCGCAGTTGGGGGAAGGGGGTTGATAGACGAGGACGCGGAGGGGGGTGGCGGCTCACCTGTCTGCGATGGGACCTTTGAATTGTGGGTCATACTCCCTTGGTTGACCTGCAACACACAAAGTATATTGTTCACTCATCAGTCTGTAACGAGTCACACACACACACACACACACACACACACACACACACACACACACACACACACACACACACACACACCAACACCTCACAGAGTCGGTGACTGTCCACACAAAAGTCTATATGTAGCCTCTAGTCACAGAGAGAGAGAGAGAGAGAGAGAGAGAGAGAGAGAGACAGACAGACAGACAGACAGACAGACAGACAGACAGACAGACAGACAGACAGAGAGTATGTGAATGTCCACACATATTATAAAAGTCTGTATGCAGCCTCTAGTCACACACACACACACACACACACACACACACACACACACACACACACACACACACACACACACACACACACACACACACACACACACACACACACACAAACACACACACACCCAATCCACCCCAATAAATAAAGTATGTATGTAGCCCCCCCCCCCCCCTCTCTCTCACTCCCCCACACACACACACACACACACACACACACACACACACACACACACACACACAGTGTCTCACCACTCAAGAGTCTGCATCTTCAATTCAGGCCTTTAAAACTCTTCTTTTTTTAAATAAACTCTCTCTCTCTGTCAGTATCTGTCAGTCATAACAGAGACAGCTGAGATACCTGCATGCTAGGCTGTCTCTGGTTGTACGGACATCGAGCGAGGATGTGTGTGTGTGTGTGTGTGTGTGTGTGTGTGTGTGTGTGTGTGTGTGTGTGTGTGTGTGTGTGTGTGTGTGTATGTGTGTGTGTGCGTGCGTGCGTGCGTGTGTGTGTATGTGTGTATGTATGTGTGTGTGTGTGTGAGAGAGACAGACAGACAGACAGAGAGACAGAGAGAGCGAGAGACAGAGCGAGAGACAGAGACACAGAGAGACAGACAGAGACAGGGACAGACAGACACAGAGACAGACAGACAGTGGCCTGTAAGTAATGCTCTTACTACCGCACTGGGTCACCTGGGGACGTACGGACACAAGAAGGCGGAAGAGTGGGGTGGTGTGAATGAGCCTTAAGGTGACCCACACGTCCATACACACACACACACAGCGGACAGTAACACAGCTCGAGATTACCACACAAAGCCTCACCACGTAACTACCAAAGCATGGGCACGAAACGACCTTTGTTGTTCGTCAGTGTCAGTCAACTCGACAACATTGCCCGTCAGACAACATTGCCCGTCATGTACAATTTAAAACAAAACAAAACAAAAACAACTTTTTAGAGATGGAATGAAGTATTAGTGAGTGTGTGACTATGTTATTGTATTGGATGTATGTTATACGATTAAACGCCCCACCCCCCCAAAAAAAAAAATCAACAACAAAAAATCAACGACGACACTCTTAAAAGGGATCATATTTTACGAATACTTCACGCGCAGTCTCCAACTCACAGACCTACAGCGTAACCACGTTCTGGCTGTGACAAACGTGTATGCATACTGCACGCAAATACAACTCTGTACGTATACTGTACGCAAAATACAAATATTTCAAATCTGGACAATACGGTACGCACAAATCACTGCCAACGTATACTGACCGTGTTTTCCCTGCGTTTTGGCCATGGCAAAAAGCTCGACTGACACTGCGGAACAACGCAGTTAAAGTTGCTTTTGTTGTTTTTGTGCGAGACACGTCACGTCACTCCCTTTCACATCAAACGACGCGGCATAGTCACGCTCTGTCACGTAACCTGTGCACGTCGCGGGACACTGCGTCACTGAGTCACAACACCCCCTTCCTCGGCCTTTCTCGGCCTCCTCAGTCCCTGTCTGTGTCCAGGGCTGGATGACTATAAATTAATATACTTTATATATATATATATACTAATAGCACATAGTTCAGGAGCTGTGTGAGAGTCGAGGTGGCCGTCCTGGGCTGTCCGTCCTAACGAGCCTTCTGGTTTCCGTGGACGTAAAGCTATATTGAACCTGCTTCGGCATTGGTCTCAGCTTGTCCCTAATATGTCAACTGACATCTGAGGACATTAAGCATCACTTCATCATCATCATAGTCTACTATAGCACATAGTTCAGGAGCTGTGTGAGAGTCGAGGTGGCCGTCCTGGGCCGTCCGTCCTAACGAGCCTTCTGGTTTCCGTGGACGTAAAGTTGTACTGAACCGTGCTTCGGCATTGGTCTCGGCTTGTCCCAAATATGTCAACTGACATCTGAGGACATTAAGCAACACTACCTACCTATACTAATAGCAATGCAGTATTCCTAAACGACCAGAGCGCTGTCCGTCATCGTGCAGAGATGCGAGTCTGCTTGTGACCGGGATCCACTGGTCGGGCCATTTCCCCCTTAAAAACACTCCCCACGTCACGTCGGGTTGTAAAATCCTGGCCGGTGAAGCAGGCGCCTGAATTCGCCATGAATTCTCACGGCACTTTATGAAACCAGCACGGGTAGTAGTAAACATGGTGCTTAACGTCCACAGAAGCCATAAGGTTTATTAGGGACGGGGAGAAGGGGGAAAAGGGGCATGGAGGTGGTGGGGGGCGGGGGGGGGGGGGGGGGGGGAGAGATTATATACCTATCGCTACACTGTCACCACCAGAATGAC
>JABMCL010001163.1:662500-687500 GCA_018857735.1 Alviniconcha marisindica | reverse complement strand
GCCATTTTAATGTTTCATAATTGTCACAGTGCGGGACAAAGTCACAAGACAATGTCCACAGCCCACAACTTTTTAAAGAGAAAGGAGAGCCGAAGCAGATTCGAACCGAGGTCCTTCTGCTTTACTTACCAGCCTAACGCCTTACCGCTAGGCCAAACCGGCTCACAATAAGTTAAAACCAGGCCGGTCTATTTGTACCTCCTTCGCCTTCTCTAATGTGGCTGTCCTGGCAACGTCGGCAAAGACGGTAAGTAAGTAATTTGGTGTTTTACGCCCAGTATCTCGTATATGGAACAAACACAATTTGCGCGCTTCATACACTCTATCGCAGTACCAGACTCACTCAACACGGCATAGCTGATTCCAGCAACGTTTTCAAAAATGTAATCGTAATGAACATAAAATATCACAATCGCCAACCACACTAATTAACATTTTGAACAAGATGGACTCCTTCGAGGGCCTGTGACAGAAGTCTCGTTGCCCGAAGGAATGATCGACAGCCGAGGAAATGCAGTCTGATAACAGCTACAGAGGGAGAGACAGCCATGGGCAGACTGTCTGACGACAGCTACGTCAGTGTCAGTGCCAGCTACTGAGGGAGAGAGAGCCTTGGAGAGACTGTCTGATGAAAGCAACGTCAGTGTCAGTTACAGAGGGAGAGACAGCCATGGACAGACTGTCCGATGACAGCAACGTCAGTGTCAGTCTGTTGACAGCAACGTCAGTGTCCGTGGGAGAGACAGCCATGGACAGACTGTTGACAGCAATGTCAGTGTCAGTGCCAGCTACAGAGGGAGAGACAGCCATGGACAGACTGTCTGACGACAGCAATGTCAGTGTCAGTGCCAGCTACAGAGGGAGAGACAGCCATGGACAGATTGTCTGATGACAGTAACATCTGTGTCAGTGCCAGAGGGAGAGACAGCCATGGACAGACTGTCTGATGACAGTAACATCTGTGTCAGTTACAGAGGGAGAGACAGCCATGGACGGACTGTCTGATGACAGCAATGTCAGTGTCAGTTTGATGACAGCAACGTCAGTGTCAGTGCCAGCTACAGAGGGAGAGACAGCCATGGACGGACATACTGTCTGATGACAGCAACGTCAGTGTCAGTCTGATGACAGCAACGTCAGTGTGAGTGCCAGCTACAGAGGGAGAGACAGCCATGGATGGACAGACTGATGACAGCAACGTCAGTGTCAGCTACAGAGGAAGAGACAGCCATGGACAGACTGTCTGATGACAAGGTCAGTGTCAGTGCCAGCTGCAGAGGGAGAGCGAGCCATGGACACTGTCAGATAACAGTAGTATCAGTGTCAGTGCCAGATGGAGTGACAGCCAAGGACAGATCAAAGCCAGCAGTGGCAGTGGTCAACAGAAGGAATGGTCAAGGCTGACTGGAGCTTGACCTGAACACTGCTGGTGTTGGACGTCAATACTTTGCAGTACCAGCAACTGCAGTACCAGCAACCTGACTCAGTGACTGTCTACCAGCATGTCACCTGACTGTCCACCAACATGTCACCTGACCCAGTGACAGTCTACCAACATGTCATCAGACTGTCCACCAACATGTCACCTGACCCAGTGACTGTCTACCAACATGTCACCTGACTGTCCACCAACATGTCACCTAACACGGTGACTGTCCACCAAAATATCACCAAACACAGTGACTGTCTACCAACATGTCACCTGACTGTCCACCAACATGTCACCTGACCCAGTGACTGTCTACCAACATGTCACCTGACTGTCCACCAACATGTCACCTGACACGGTGACTGTCTACCAACATGTCACCTGACTGTCCACCAACATGTCACCTGACGCAGTGACTGTCTACCAACATGCCACCTGACTGTCCACCAACATGTCACTTGATTGTTCACCAACATGCCACCTGATTGTCCACCAACATGTCACTTCACCCTCCAACAGCAGGGTTTTAATGATAGTACAAATGGCTCTTATGAGCATATATTACTTTCTTGTTTATCAACAGTATGATATTAAATCATATTGTTAGACTGCCAAATGGTGACCACACAGAAATATAAACAAACCACATGACAAAGGTGACCACATGGAAAGTTCTATCAACAAACCGCATGACAAAGGTGACCACACAGAACTAGTCTGGCAAAGGTGACCACACAAAAATATAAACAAACCACATGACAAAGGTGACCACACAGAAATATAAACAAACCACATGACAAAGGTGACCACACGAAAAGTTCTGTCAACAAACCACATGACAAAGGTGACCACACAGAACTAGTCTGGCAAAGGTGACCACACAGAAATATAAAAAAATGCATGACAAAGGTGACCACACAAAAATATAAACAAACCACATGACAAAGGTGACCACACGAAAAGTTCTGTCAACAAACCACATGACAAAGGTGACCACACAGAACTAGTCTGGCAAAGGTGACCACACAGAAATATAAAAAAATGCATGACAAAGGTGACCACACAAAAATATAAACAAACCACATGACAAAGGTGACCACACGAAAAGTTCTGTCAACAAACCACATGACAAAGGTGACCACACAGAACTAGTCTGGCAAAGGTGACCACACAGAAATATAAAAAAATGCATGACAAAGGTGACCACACAAAAATATAAACAAACCACATGACAAAGGTGACCACACAGAAATATAAACAAACCACATGACAAAGGTGACCACAAAGAAATATAAACAAACTGTCACGTGTCGGGGAAATTTCTGTCCTTGCTGTTCGATGTTGTTGTTTTGTTACTAATAACAACGGGCACCCCTCACTCACACATATGTGCATGCAGTCCCAGGGCAATCACACACGGCATGTTCTCACACATACGCTCTGGGTGATCCCCTCACGGACTCGCTCTCTCTCACGCAACATGTTTCATTCAGTTCACTATTGTAATTTTGACAACCGCTACACTACTGCATACCATTAACGTAAACCCGGGTGCTACTAAGTAAATAATATTCCACAAACCTGGCCAGGCTGTTCACTCATCACACACACGCACTCCAATGCACACAGTCCATGTCATCACAGTCTTGACGACGCGACGTCTGGGGAAGCTCGTGGCACTCGTTGTATTAGAGGCCGCAGTCCTGTGGTGGAGTCCGTGGCGGTGACAGTCAGTCAGTGGTGGTGGTACCACAGCCGGGCCGGTTCATCTCCCACAGATTCAGACTTTCTGAATCGCACCTCGCAGTCTCTTCTTCGCCGGTCCATTGACCTTTGCTTTCTCAGTCTTTGCATGTACATCACAAGGATCCTCTTGTCTCATGTCCTCTTTAATCCCTCCTCCTCGGCTTCATGCTCATATTCAGTCCTCATTTACTGCATCCCTCTTCTCTCGGGCCCCGGCTCCGACTCCCCCCAAACCCACGCTCCTTTTCCCCCTTCTCCGCATTCTTGTATTCTTCCGCTAATTGAATATTTATCACTCCAATTCCATTTCGATATACAACAAAACCATATACCATCAAACGTAATAACTATAATGTGCTAACACTACTTAGCATGCAGTCAGGTTATGTTCCAAGAAAAACGGCAGTTCTTCAATTTATTGAATTATTTTCAACAGGGATTATTTCCTATCCAGAATGTCTGGAACTACCTCTCCTATTCTTCCACTAAGGTCTGGCGCATCTGCTGTCCTAGAGGCTAATTTATGAGTTACGTTGACCCGACCTTCCCACTGCCCGTCGAGCCATCGCTACACCCTTCCCCGGCCCCTTTTCCTTTATCCCTCCCCAGTGGCCGGCTAGTCTAAACAGTCGCCCCGTCTTGGCACTTGGCACCTTCTGCCTGCACCGACTGATTTACTCATTTCGCACTTTGACACAAACCACATGACAAAGGTGACCACACAGAAAAATAAACAAACCACATGACAAAGGTAATCACACAGAACTATAAGCAAACCATTTGACAATGTGACCACACAAACTACAGTCTGACAAAGGTAAACATACACTGAGTTCTACAAACTGCATGAAACAGGTGAGCACACAGAAACTCTAAACAGAGTGACAAAGGTAAGCCCACAGCAGTTCTAGTTCTACAAACTGCATGAAAGTGACAAGGGTGACAACACACTTTTTACAGTGCCACAAAGAGTGACAAAAGAGAGCTTACACTATTACAGTTCGACTACAACCTGCCTCACAAGTCAAACCGCTGTGAAGCAAAGAAGGGCATTAAAGGAGAAGATGTGGGCGATAAAGGGAAAGAGCAGGCCACGGCAGCTGAACACAAGGCAGGCAACGGGCTGTGTCACAGCCACAGTTCAACAGACATAACTGCCACCGCCCCCACAGACACCCCTGTTACATGTCCATTGAACAGCACAGTGGGACTAGGAGGTCACGCATGGCTGGAAAATAGAAGCTGGGCTCTAGCCACAGTGTGCTGGCTGTCCTAATTCAATAGAGAAAAGATCATGGATCTTCTGTTACTTCATTACACACAGGACATAGAATATTGCCCTTCCTCCACCAAGACAGACTTGGGAATGACTGACGTGATCGTAAATCTAAGTTGTAATACTAGCACATGTATAGCATTCGCAAATATTCATGAATACTCTATTAAACAAATTTAAAGTATTATCTATAGAACTGTGCATTGACAAATTCATTCCACTGGGTGAGAGGATTGCATGTTTGTGATTTGTTTTTATTACCCCACCACACTGACAGCCACATGCCCTCTACAGCTGATTTATCTCCATATGTAATATATCTCAATATCTATAAGGTGGATGCTGTTATAATACTATGTTATAGCTGATCCTGCTACAACTGATTATACAGGTAACAGCTGATCCTGCTACAGCTGATTATACAGGTAACAGCTGATCCTGCTACAGCTGATTATACTGGTTATAGCTGATCCTGCTACAGCTGGTTATGCAGGTAATAGCTGATCCTGCTACAGCTGATTATACAGGTTATAGCTGATCCAGCTACAAAAGACTTTCACTCCAAGACTCAGTTCCACCAATTCTCCAAAGTAATGATGCTGAAACACTGGGGCTGAGTGCAGAAAATGTATTATAGTCTATACTGTTACACTTACAGAGACCTGTGGATCTTCTGTTACCTGGTTACAGTTTACAGTTAGTTAGTTAGAACTTTGAACCCAGTCAACCATATGGGCTTATATCAGGGATAAACAGTTTCTAGTCAGTCTTTCTAACCTCTTGTAATCTCCAAAATAAAGCACATGTATGTATAATTATGTACAAATGCTCCACCATATTAGCAGTCAGATTACTGGCCAGGCAGTGATGGAGAGATCCAACCAAGTTAACTGATTTGGTGATTACAATTTATATAGATATAATAACACTTAACAGATAATCATTTTCTGTGTATTGCAATGTCCACAGCAGCATTCAAGAATATTATGGATATGATGGATATTATCTACCATCATTTATCATTGTCATCATTTCTCATATAATATATAATTTAATATTAAATCTTAAACTGTAAATCTTTTATACATCATTACATAGAGAACTTCTTCTTTTTTTATAGTTTAAAAAAAAATATATATATTTATATGTGGTAGTTGGTACCTACATTTTCCTTTGAATGGAATAAACTATAATAAAGAAGTACTTGTCCGGATCTACCTTAATCCATTATAGTTTATATCATAAAACAAAACATGTACCTCACATTAATTATCCCATTGTCTATCATAATCTGCCTATCTCACTTTCTGAATATAGAGCATTCTAAGCCAGAGTACTGTGAAGACCAAATCTTCAACAGACATATTTACTATAACTGTTACTGTAGAACTAGAAGACTGACAAATCCAGATTGACTGATTGATTGATGATCACTTATATAGCGCTATTCTCCGCTCTCTTGAGCAGACTCACTGCGCTCGCATGTGGTTCTACATGAGTGACAAGCTTTTTATAGCGCGTTTTGTTTTTGTTTTGAATATCCACCAAAGTGTTACTTACAGCGCTGGCATGGCTGGTGCCACATGAAATTGCAGCCATCTCAGCGCAAGTTCTGTGTACACCATACAACCATGTACCATGTCACTTCATGCAAAGCCACATACATATGATGTATGCGTGTTTATCTGTAACCTGCCACCTGTACCTTTGGCAGAATAACCGGAATCTTTTACGTGCTACTGCAGTAACATGGGGGTGGAACAGATACCGAAATTAGAGTCAGCACAGAAAGTCGACCCTGGAGAAGAAAATTCTCCCGCCGCTCCTGCAGGGATTTAAACCTGCTATCTTTCAGTCACAAGTCCGGCGCTCTAACCACTGAGCTATCCCCACCTCAAAGATGTCAACCAAAGCATAGGATGTTAGTGGGTGGGTGTGGAGAGGGGGGGGCGTATTTCGCACTAGGGGTGTGTAATCACTGTACTGCCCCAAAACTGATGTATGGGAAAGTCTTCATCCCCCCAGGTGTAAATCGGACATGTGGTTATGAAGACAGAAGAGTGTGTGGGATTGAAAGTTCTCAGAATATGTTCCATTTTCTGATTTACAATTAACAATTTAGATTTATGGACCTCCTATTCCTTAGCAAAATAATTAGATAGTAACTAAATAAGTTGGTGTTTTATGCCCAGTCAGCTATTACGGTTATATCATGGCGAAAATAATGAATAAAAAATAAATGAACAAAAAAACCCATTAAATTACAAATTATACAAAAAAAGTTCATTCCTTTGTCCACCTGACCTACTTAGTTGCAATAACCAGTAACATACTAATACTGTAATACTAACAGTAATAATGTGCAGCAATACTTAACTGCATCTTATTTATAATACAACACTGCTCCTAAACTCAAGCTTTCTTTTCCTTTTACAAGGCCAGTCTGATGGGACTGGGAGGTAGCGAATATTGATCAGTTCTACCTGCCAACTGTCACGCCCCAGTGGTTTGTGACCTAATCACCCTGCAGGGTTAAATTCTCCGTGGCTTTTAACCGGTACGTAAAAATCCCGAGGCAGAAAATAAAAAGGTCTCAGTCCGAAACTGTTTGCTAATACCGTTGCAAGAAACTGGAAAGACAAAGCAAGGAAGATCGTTCAGAAAAACACGAGCAAGCACAGAAACAAAGGTAGGCTGCTGCAGCCCTGGATCTTTTGTTTGATTCAGCGTACAGCGCTAACTTGGGTTTTGAGTTTCCGCTGTTCCGGGATGCAGACGACACACCCAATCCGAAATGACCACTCGGCCTCAAATCGTCGCCAGTGCAAATGTCCCCAAATCGATGCCAAATATGAGCAATCACTCACCGTAGTCGGTCTTAACGTTGTGAGTTTCAACTGCTGTTTCTAACTCGTACATTTCCTCCTTTTTGCGCGGCGCCATTTTAAAGCTGCAGCTTGAACCTCTCTCGGTGTTTGTCAACAGCGTCTCACGCTGCTCGAGGTTCCTCCACTTTTCCTGCAACGTCGTTCTTTAGGTGCCCTATAATGTTACTGAACAATTGTACGCTACAACCATTACGTGCGCAGTTCAATTTTGAACACAGTCGCGCAGGCCAGCGAGCACGAGGGGGCGTAATTCGAGAATACATCCAACCGGGCATTTGCAGATTTGTGTCCCATGCTCTCGTTGTTCAACCTTTTTTTCATTAAATTTTTCTCTCTCAAAACTCTTCTAAGATTAAGGTCCGGAACTCCATCGTTCCATATGACGCAGCACCTTAATTTAACATCAGTGTCCTCAATTTTACCTCATTTCACTTCCTTGTTGTTCTCGGCATTGCCTGCACTTTTGCTGTTTTATTCGCTGATTCAACCTCACTGTGAAGCAGTATTTTTACATTCGAATATTAAATTACCTCATTTGTTTACTGATTATAATAAATTAAATTAAAATAAATATTTAAAAAATGGATCCATCAAAAATAGCTGTCGATAGATCCCCCCCCCCCCCCCCCCCCCCCCCCACACACACACACACACACACATCGACTGGAACAACTTAAAACAGGAGATAGTAGCAAGGCAGTAGAACATTTTGAGACAAATCTCTCGCTTCCCTAAAACATCGAGTGCGCCCTCCCCCCCCCCCCCCCCCCCCCACCCCCTTGTCCGCTGACGCGCAAGACTGGGTCCTGTCGGCGTATCTCACTTCATCAAAATCAAAATGAAGAAAAGAAAAGAAAGAAATAGGCCTAAATAAAAACGCGCTTCCTAGCCTGAAACAGCCTTACCGACAGAGGGGAAAGAATTATTACCAACCGTGCTTTTTCAGAGTTATCGCCCTTGAACACACTACAAAATGGCGACGACCAAACATGTGGAAAATGTAATTGATAACAACGGTAAAGCACGTGAAGTTGAAGTATTTGTTTTTCATAATCCATCAAAACGAAAGAAGGATGACAAAGGAGAGGTAAGTACATTTAATGCAAGTACGAAATAATTACGTTTTGGGCGTTGAAATGGAGTGGATAAAACTATTCTGGAATGGTATTGGTAAAACTAGTATATATATATGACTAAGTGCCAAAAGGTGGGTTGCAATGGTAACTATATATATATATATATATATAAATATTATATAATATATATTATATATAATATATATAGAGAGAGAGAAAGAGAGAGAAATATTTTAGATGCCAAGATGGTAAAACTAAAAGTGAGACTGAAAACTTAAACTGTTAAACAAATGAAAGTGTCTCTTGTAAACTTACAAGTCAGGCTTCGAAAGCAGCTTCAAGACAAGTACAAGAAGTGGATGATGTGCTTCAGCTCAAATAGTCAATGCACAAAAGTGCTCCATCTTTTTCACCAGAAGTGAGTCATTCTGTGCTACTAAAATAACTAAATCAAGTGTGAACAGGATCATTTACACTAAAATATTATTATTAGTAATATACTATAGTGATTAGTATTACTATTACTATTAGTGATTAGATTAGTATTAGTATAATGATCATCAGACTTTGGTTACTGCCCCGATATATCTTCAAAATGTCCAAAACTTTTTTCTGTAATTGTAAAGTTTAATTCACTATTTCAGTATTTCAACTATTTGGCATTCATGACATCTGAACACCTTTTTCACCAAGACAGACAAGGCAGACAACATTTATTTATAAACTAGCCATGTTCACTTCAGGAGGAGAAAAAATCATTGAAAATGCCACCAGACTCGTTGGTTCAGTAGCTTCAACACACACACACACATGCACACATACACACACACACACACACACACACACATTGTCATCATGAATCACTAATTCAGGTTTGATCTCAACTGTCTATTTTGTATAATTCATTAATTGTAAGTGGGTAAAACTGTAAGACTGCACAACAGGATAATGTAATGAGCCTATGAGGCACATTTTCCATAACTGCATAACCTAAAATAGTTTACCACTAGTAGTAGTACAGTAATACTGCTACTAGTAGAGTCTCCATAGACTGGACAGTTCAGTGAGATTTTCCAAAGTTCAACAAAAAAAATAAAAAAAGTTCACCACGAGTTAAGATAGTTCCGAGAGCAGAGGGCAGCTCAGAGAGACTATAAATTTACTATATAATTATAATACTTTTATTTTAGAGAGAGAGTGTGAGCCAGTTTGGCCTAGCGGTAAGGCGTTAGGCTGGTAAGCGGAAGGACCTCGGTTCGATACCGCTTCGGCTCTCCTTTCTCTTCAAAAAGGTTGTGGTTTGTGGACACTGTCTTGTGACTTTGTCCAGCACTTCCTACTGAAACATTAAAATGGCTCTCATCGCTGCCCATCTTAATGCAGGAATCCTGGTGGTGACAGTGTAGCGATAGGTATATAATCTCCCTCTCCCCCCACCTCCATACCCCCTTCCCCCCTTCTCCCCGTCCCCTGTGGACGTTAAGCATCATGTTTACTTAGAGAGAGAGACTGGATGGTTCACTACAAGTTGAGAGAGTCTCCACAGAGTGACAGACTGGATATTTCACAAGTACTGAAGTAGAGAATCCCCATGATGGGCCCATGCTCTAATGAACAGTTCTGCCTGGGTACAGTGTTAGTATTGTTACTATTATACTAACCTGGTCAGCTTAGTCCACTAAAGGGTTGTATTTACCCTGATAAATTATTATCACTTGTATTTTAAACCCACTGCTTTTTTTGTTTATCGACTGAAAAATTGCATCATTTTATATCAATGATGGCACTGATTTTGCAAGATTTTCATTAAATCAGTCTTCACTCTTGCTATAGTCTTCACTGTTGGCTTTTGAGAAAGAGAAAAATCCCTGCAATTGCACACACACACACACACACACACACACACACACACACACACACACACACACACACACACACACACACACAAGAAGAACAGTAATTTGTGGCCAGACAGGAGCCTTGAGTATAATGATGTTTGAGTATTTGTTTTTAATGAATGGGTGAACAGTAACAACATGTAAACTAATGCCTGATCATTTTTATCCTCAGGTGATTCCCCGAAAAGCTGCAGCAACTACATCCCAGGCCCAGAAGAAGGCGAAAGCACAGACGGGATCATTGAGCTTAGAGTCAGTTCGTCATGACGTCCGCAATCTTGGCATCAGAGGCTTGGCAGGACGCACAAAGATTGAGGCAGAACTGTCACAGCTGAAGAGTCTTGGAGCAAAAGTCAGTGAGATTATAGTGATGATGACAAATAAGTAATTAGGGATCACAATTTTTATAGTACTTGCCAAATTGGAGACTGGTTGAACACTGTGCTTCGCACAAAAACTAAAAACTAAAATAAAACACAATCCAGACACATAAAGAGTCAAAAGAACACTTATTTCCTATGACATAGACACACAATCTGCAAATTTTCATGGTAATCCTCTTCATCAAGCGACAAAACGACACTTAACATTTAATGGTTAAAAACAATGAAAAATGGAATGACTTATCTTCTGTTTGGTTGAGTTGTTGTTCAGTGCTTGGAGAAACAAAATAAAACACTATAAATTCAGGTGACAGCCAGTATTATTGCAAATTACACAACTGGCATGTTTTGAATTAGACCATTATAAATATCAAGAATTCTGATCATATATATATAACAGATGAAATCTGAAAATGTGGTTTCGATCTCCATGTTCCTCAAGGCCTCTTTTATTTGTTAAGTGACAGAACTTTATGGTGGTAGTGGCAGTGAGGAGAAAAAAAGTGATTAGGGAAAAATGCCAATGGCTTGAATTTGTGAGAGAAGGTGAAGACTGCTGGTGTGAATATGAATAATTTGTAAAGAAAGAAATTTAAAGGAGGGGAGGGTGTGACTGTTTTCCTGCTTCACTGTCATGATGTGAAGAGTGCATGTTGACATACCCAACAGATTCCGAAGAATTGGGAACGGAGAATGGACAGAAAAAAGAGGAATCTGGACTTTGAGCGGAGAAGACAGGTATGATGACATTTCCTCTTTCTTCATTTTTTGCTGTTTTGTTTTTATTTATTGAGGATGCACATTAGCAGAGTTTATGCACCTTTATGTGAGGATGCAAACATGTAAAAGATTAAAAGCCAAAAAGAATGCTTATTTAATATATCATATGACAATTCAAAACTTGCTATTTTTCAGGGTAAGCCCCTTTTTCAAGTGACAAAAGAACAGGCAGCAGTTAAACAGTGAAAAATGAAAATGTACTTATCTGCTTTTAGTTGTGGTGTGTTTAATGCCTTGGGTGTTTGGTATGCTAGCAGACATCCTTGCTTCAGATTTGGTTTCTTTATGTAAGGAGCTTGGGTTTCTTGCTGCATTGTGTCCTTTTTTAAATGTAGACAATACTGCATATGTATGGCCCGCAAATTATAGTGTCTGCTCATTATATAAGCATGGCTGTTGTCATTTTCAGGACTTGAAGGCAGGAATGAAGACAAAGAAAAAAGCTGACCCCAACAAAAGTATTGACAGGTGAGTGGTGTGAAAACCGTCTGTAAGGTAAAGAGAGTCTCCCTAGACTTGATAGTTCACTACAAGTAGAGAGTCTCTGTAGACTTGATAGTTCACTACAAGTAGAGTCTCTGTAGACTTAACAGTTCACTACAAGCAGAGAGTCTCGATAGAATTGATAGTTCACTACAAGTAGAGAGTCTCAGTAGACTTGATAGTTCACTACAAGCAGAGAGTCTCTGTAGACTTGATAATTCACTACAAGCAGAGAGTCTTGATAGAATTGATAGTTCACTACAAGTAGAGAGTCTCAGTAGACTTGATAGTTCAGTACAAGCAAAGAGCCTCCCAACACCTGATAGTTCACTACAAGCAGAGTCTCCGAAGACTTGATAGTTCACTACAAGTAGAGAGTCTCCCTAGACTTGATAATTCACTACAAGTAGAGAGTCTCCCTAGACTTGATAGTTCACTACAAGCAGAGAGTCTGAGTAGACTTGATAGTTCAGTACAAGTAGAGAGCCTCCCAACACTTGATAGTTCACTACAAGCAGTCTCAGTAGACTTGATAGTTCACTACAAGTAGAGAGTCTCTCTAGACTTGATAATTCACTACAAGTAAAGAGTCTCTGTAGACTTGATAGTTCAGTACAAGCAGAGAGTCTGAGTAGACCTGATAGTTCAGTACCAGCAAAGAGCCTCCCAACACCTGATAGTTCACTACAAGCAGAGTCTCTGAAGATTTGATAGTTCACGACAAGTAGAGGGTCTCCCTAGACTTGATAGTTCACTACAAGTAGAGAGTCTCCCTAGAATTGATAGTTTACTACAAGTAGAGAGTCTCAGTCTCAGTAGACTTGATAGTTCAGTACAAGTAGAGAGCCTCCCAACACTTGATAGTTCACTACAGGCAGTCTCTGTAGACTTGATAGTTCACTACAAGTAGATAGTCTCTGTAGACTTGATAGTCTACTACAGGTAGAGAGTCTCAATAGACTAGATAGTTCACCACATGTAGAGAGTCTCAATAAACTTGATAGTTCACTACAAGTGGAGGGTCTAGATAGACTTGATAATTCATCACACGCAGAGAGTCTCCCTACACTTGATAGTTCATCACCAGTAGCAGGTCTAACTGGACCGCTGGCCACAAATAGAATTTCTTCATAGACTGGACAATTGACTACAGTAGAGTGTGTCCATAGACTGGACAGTTGACAGCAAATAGAGTGTCTCCATAGACTGGACAGTTGACTACAAATTGTGTCCATAGACTGGACAGTTGGCTACAAATAGAGCGTGTCAATAAACTGGACAGTTGACTACAAATAGAACGTGTCCATAGACTGGACAGTTGACTACAAATAGAGTGTGTCCATAGACTGGACAGTTGACTGCAAGTAGATTGTGTCCATAGAGTGATAGACTGGACAGTTGACCACAAGTAACGAGGCTGCATGGTCTGGACTGTGTATGACTATATTTTGCATTGGAACAGTACTTATAAATGTGTGTGTGTGCGTGCATGTGTGTGCACGTGCACAGGTGCGTGTATGTGCATGTGTGAGAGAGTCACCATTGATCTGGCCGTTCACCACAAGCATTGCATGCGCTTCCTGGACTGGGCTGTGAACAAGTCCACTGACAGGTTGTTGAATAAATTTCCCTCAGTCCAGTCTGTGGACTTGCTGATGATGGTGCTGTTGGTGAAGAGCTGTTTTGTGAATGCCCGTTGTGTGTGGTTGCAGGTCCCAGCAGAAGAGGAAGAAAGGGAAGGAGGAGGAGGTGTTCTTTGACGGGCAGGTGGGCACCTACAGGGGCGGGGTGCAGTACATCAGCGCTGCCGACATCCAGAAAATCAGGAGCTCTGTCAGCAAACGATAGCACTGCGTGTGTGTGTGTGTGTGTGTGTGTGTGTGTGTGTGCATGCACGTGTGTGTGTGTGTGTGTGTGTGCGCACCTGTGTGTGTGTGTGTGTGTGCCTGTGTGTGTGTGTGTGTGTGTGTGTGCCCACGCTGCCGACCTCCAGATAATCAAGAGGCCTAGCTGTGGGCAAACAATAGTGGTGTGTGTGTTCCCGGTGAAAACATGCTCTTTGTCATGTTCTGTTGGTGAGATGCCTACCTGCATGCAAACATTGAATAGAAAGCGTGTGCACACAACACATGGGTGTATGTTGGTTATTCTACACTTTTAAAGGGGTTATTCTGCTCTTTTAAAGGAGCATTCAGCTCTTTTACATGGGATCCCAAGCAAAGAAGGCATCACAGGTCCCATCAGTAGGAATGAACACTAAAAAAAAAAAAATGAAGACCGCAGATTTTCAGTCAACTTCTGGTCTGGTTTGGTCCAACATTTTTTTAAATTTCAATTGACATTTGAAGGTGGCAAAAAACTCATCTGTTGGCACTGCCATTTTGTGTCTGTCTTTCAGAGACTTCATGAGCACAGCTGGCATGTATGGCACTGTTGTCTATGATGTCACGAACCAGCCTTTTCCTGCTGCTCTGAGGATCAGAAATAGTATTATTTTGCAATTTTAAATTGACAACTGCATTTAACAGGGTGAGATAACTCCGTACATGGCCATGTTTTTTATTATCCCGCCACATTGGCAGCCACACACCAACTTCAGGGCATTTATCACCATTTCTGGAGCGCAAGTGCTGTTACGGGTGAGCACAGTTTGCTTTACAAGACCAACACATAATGTATGCATTAAAACCTTAAAAATAGTATTGTATTCCTCACACACCACACTCGCGTACACACAGAGGAAAGGTGCCGGAAAGCGAGTGTGGTTCATGACCGGAGTTGCAGGCGTTTAATGAATGCAGGTTCGGCAACTCGTATAGAATTTGTGTAACAGTAGTAATGGGATTAGCTCCCTTGAACTGAAATGCCAGTTCTATTAAATTTTCAATACCTTGCTGAAAATACAAATTTGTCGTTTCAGTGAATGAGCTTTGATTCAACCCAGTTCAGGTCGATACCACGTTATCGTCTCCTTTGAGAAATAGTTTCAAACAGTAAACAAATAGACAACAGTAAAAAACATGGTGCTGCTTGACGAAGTCCACAGAAACCATAAGGTTTATTAGGGACGGAGACACCAGTCATCAATCAGACAGCGGTCGTCAAACGTATCGCTAAGTCAAAATTGAAAGTTGACATAAAATTCGGTTCGGTTCGGTTGTGTTGCTTAATGTCCTCGGATGTCGGTTGACATATTAGGGACAAGCTGAGACCAATGCCGAAGCACGGTTCAGTATAGCTTTACGTCCACGGAAACCATTGGGATCGTTAGGACGGACAGCCCAGGACGGCCACCTCCACTCTCAACCAGCTCCTGAACTATGATATAAAAATCGTACCCGTTTTTAACTTTTAAAAGGGAACCGAACCGATGAAGTCGCACGTGACCGGAATAGAAAATATACCTAAATCAGATTTTCGCTGGATTTCTCGTCCTGTTTAATACAAACGTCCTGTTTAATACAAACGTCCTGTTTAATACAAACTGATGTTTGGAAAACACGACCATGAGTGCTCCGTTTGATGATGAAGTAGAGCTTCATGTCCTCGGATGTCGGTTGACATATTAGGGACAAATTGTGACCAATGCCGAAGCATGGTTCAGTGTTGCTTTACGTCCACAGAAACCGTAAGGCTCATTAGGACGGAAAGCCCAGGACGGCCACCTCCACTTTCACACAGCTCCTGAACTCTGTGTTCCGTTTTGTTCCCAACAGTCTTATCACTACTGACGTTAGAATCAAGGCCGGTATGCGTTGCAAAGCCATCAGTTAGGCCACGAGGCAACCTTTTTTTAATTTTTTATTCTTCATTGTAAAGATAGAACCAACGTGGCTCTCAGGAGCTGAAACGGCAAACATAAAAATCTTGATACTTGTGTTTTCGGTTTAGTTCCCCTTTAAAGGAAAAGGGTGGTAACAAACAAAAAACAAAACAAACAAAAAAGATTATTCGCACGAATTTAAAAACAACAACAACGTATTCTTGATTTCTGCTGCATAAAAAATAAAAAATAAATAAAAAATGCCTGCTAATTTACCCCAAAAATTACCAGTTACCCCAAAAATTACTCAATGTGATTTACAAATAGACCACACCTTTTTTTGTGGACTTCCTTCTTTTTTCGGTTCCAAGAACCCTGCAATACGTCATCAAAAGTTCACTCCACAGAGATAAGAGCTAGCGGTGACAAAAATAATTGCAGTCCACACGCATTTCTTCCGTGCTCCAAACTGGAGAAATAACACCTAAAAGAATACGTTAGTATTAATTAATATAGCCCACAGTGTGAGATTGGAACTGCTACTGTTGGGGGCGTGATGGGAGGGAGGGGGGTGGGGGGGACGGCAATCTTCCCGCCACACATCACTTGTTGGTCTCGGCATACTCCCGGCCCCCCCCCCCCCCCCCCCCCCCCCCAACACACACACACACACCTCCCTTCCTTCCCATTCACTGCAATCTATCAGGAATCTTCGTTATCGTTGTTGTCGGCTTGAGTTCTATTTGAGCTGGGTTTATCAACGTCTGCATGTCCTGTAACAGCCATACGTGTAGCTGCTTCTAATGAAAATGGATCAAAGGAAACTTAATGAGGAGCCATCAGCAGGGTTCTCTCCCCTAACGTGCCGTTCCCCCGGTCTTGCCGCTAGTGGGGACAAAAGCCCCCACTCCCTCCCTCCGCTCCGCACGCACACACACACACACTGACACACCAACCACGCCCCGCCCCTAGCGGTACAGGGTGTGGCCGGGACACTAGCGGTACAGGGTGTGGCCGGGACACTAGCGGTACAGGGTGTGGCCGGGACACTAGCGGTACAGGGTGCGACTGGGACACTAACGGTACAGGGTGTGGCCGGGACACTAGCGGTACAGGGTGTGGATGGGACACTAGCGGTACAGGGTGTGACTGGGACGGCACTAGCGGTACAAGGTGTGACTCGGACACTAGCGGTACAGGGTGTGAGAGGGTCTGACTGGGACACTAGCATTGCAGGGTGTAACTGGGACACTAACGGTACAGGGTGTGACTGGGACACTAGCGGTACAGCCCGGGTGTTACTGGGACACTAGCGGTACAGGTTCTGACTGGGACACTAGCGGTACATGGTGGGACTGGGACACTAGCGGTACAGGGTGTGACTGGAACACTAACGGTGCAGGGTGTGACTGGGACACTAGCGGTACAGGGTGTGACTGGGACACTACTGAGCGATACGGGATGTGACTGGGACTCTAGCGGTAGGGTGTGACTGGAACACTAACGGTGCAGAGAGTGACTGGGACACTAGCGGTACAGGGTGTGACTGGGACACTACTGAGCGGTACGGGGTGTGACTGGCCGGACACTCATGTAGCGGTACAGGGTCTGGCTGGGGCACTAACGGTACAGGGACTGACAGGGACACTAGCGGCGGTACATGGTGTGACTGGGACACTAGCGGTACAGGCTCTGACTGGGACGCTAGCAGTACAAGGTCTGACTGAGACACTGCTCCTCTCTCCTTTCACCCAAACAATCGCATTTCACGCGCACACTGCAGTCCCACAGCGGTGCTCTCCCCTTCCCCGTGGCCGCGGTGTCGCTCTCGCCAGGTGTCACTTATCTCCCCCCGCCTCATCCTGGACTTATCTCCCTTTGTCGGCCACTCTCCAAAGTTGCGAGGCGCGCTCGGTCAGTTTCCGCCATCGGCACAACATGACAACAACTTTCGAACATGACAACAACACGCCAACAGGCACGGGAGTTGTTTGCACTGTCCGGCGGCTTGGATTACTTCTCAAACACGCCGACCGGCTGGACGAATCTGATTGAATAATCTGCCACCGTAAGCCGTCGACTCTCACGTCAAGAGTTGGAGGCAATGTTGCCCGCGCTGCTCCTGTTCAAGTTGTTGCGCAATAATATAATGGATCCTGTCTCTTCCAGTCTCTTGCAGTCGTGGTCAGTGGGTTGAGGAATGGGCCTGTAGTCTCTCAGCCCAACTGATGCTTAATCTCTGTCAGTCTTGTCCATCTCATGCTTGATCTCAGAGTCTCAGTGTTGGCCATCTCACGCTTGATCTCAGAGTCTCAGTGTTGTCCAATTCATGCTTTATCTGAGAGTCTCAGTGTTGTCCAGCTCATGCTTAATCTCGGAGTCTCAGTACTGTCCAACTCATGCTTAATCTCTGTGTTGTCCATCTCATGCTTGATCTCCGAGTCTCAGTGTTGTCCATCTCATGCTTGGTCTCAGTGTTGTCCAACTCATGCTTAATCTGAGAGTCTCAGTACTGTCCAACTCATGCTTAATCTCGGAGTCTCAGTGTTGTCCAACTCGTGCTTAATCTCAATGCAGAGTCTCAGTGTTGTCCAACTCATTCTCGATCTCAGAGTCTCAGTGTTGTCCAACTCATGCTTGATCTCAGAGTCTCAGTGTTGTCCAACTCATGCTTAATCTCGGAGTCTCAGTCTTGTCCAACTCATGCTTAATCTCGGAGTCTCTGTATTGTCCATCTCATGCTTGATATCAGAGTCTCAGTGTTGTCCATCTCATGCTTGATCTCAGAGTCTCAGTCTTGTCCAACTCATGCTTGATCTGAGAGTCTCAGTGTTGTCCATCTCATGCTCAGTCTCAGAGTCTCAGTGTTGTCCAACTCATGCTTGATCTCAGAGTCTCAGTGTTGTCCAACTCATGCTTAATCTCGGAGTCTCAGTACTGTCCAACTCATGCTTAGTCTCGGAGTCTCAGTGTTGTCCATCTCATGCTTGATCTCGGAGTCTCAGTGTTGTCCAACTCATGCTTAATCTCGGAGTCTCAGTATTGTCCATCTCATGCTTGATATCAGAGTCTTAGTGTTGTCCATCTCATGCTTGATCTCAGAGTCTCAGTCTTGTCCAACTCATGCTTGATCTCAGAGTTGTCCAACTTATGCTTAATCTGAGAGTCTCAGTCTTGTCCAACTCATGCTTAATCTCAGAGTCTCAGTGTTTTTGATCTCGGAGTCTCAGTGTTGTCCAACTCATGCTTGATCTCGGAGTCTCAGTGTTGTCCAACTCATGATTGATCTCGGAGTCTCAGTGTTGTCCATCTCATGCTTGATCTCGGAGTCTCAGTGTTGTCCATCTCATGCTTGATCTCGGAGTCTCAGTACTGTCCATCTCATGATTGATCTCGGAGTCTCAGTGTTGTCCATCTCATGCTTAATCTCCGACGAGGCCAGGCCAAGGAGGCTGGGAATCCAGACGGAAGATCGAATTTGCTAGAAGTCAGTGGTCAGCTGTTTGAGTTTTGACAGTGTTTATCATACTGCGGCCGCAGCTTGACCAATGACGGACTTACCGATCAATCACTGAATCACGTAAATGATCCCGGTTATTCTGCCCAAAGTGCAGGTGGCGGGTTGCACCTGAACACACATGCACCTTACGTTGTTGCTTGGAATAGCACTGTAAACCGGTGCATGGTTGTACGGTGTACACTAGAACGTGAGACGAGACGGCAGCAGTTTCACGTGACGTGGCACCAGCCATGCAACAACCAAACCAGTACACCACTTCAGTGGATATTAAAAAACGCGCTGTGTAAAGCTACAGTCACTCATTCAGAGTCGTACGGCTAAAGTGCAGAGAGTCCGCTCGGTAGAGGAGAACAGTGATACATAATAAAAAATATTTAAAAAACGATCAACCGCTAAATCAGTTGTGGGCACTGTCTTGTGACTTTGTCCCTCACAACTGATGAAACATTAAAATGGCTCTCATCGCTGCCCCCATCTTACTGCAGGAGTCATTCTGGTGGTGACGGTGTAGCGATAGGTATAATTTCTCCCTCTTCCCCCCACCTCCACCCCTCCCCACTTCTCCCCGTCCCTAATAAGCCTTATGGTTTCTGTGGACGTTAAGCACCATGTTTACTAAATCAGTCATTTGCGCACGGTCCACGCAAGTCCGCTTGCGCGAATCACTGATAAAAATATAAAAATAAAATAAATTTTAAAAAAGAAGAAAAAAGGCACACATCAACAAGTGACTTAGTGAGTGACTGAATAAATAATTGAATTCATGTCTGAACGAACACAATTATGCATGCATAAACGAGTGAGTGAATAAACAAATGAGTGAATAAATACCTGAACGAGCATAATGAACAAATGAATGTTTGAACGAACAACAATATACATGGATGAGCAAGTGAGAGTGAATGAATGATGGAATGACTGTCTGAACAAACAATAATATAATTAATGACTGAGTAAATGAATGAATAAATGATAAAATAGAAGTTTAAACAAACAATAATATATACACGAATAAGTGAGTGAGTGAACAGATTATTGAATAAATGCCGAAAAGAACACTAATATACATGAGTGTGTAAATGAATAACTGATTAAATGACTGTCTAAACGAACAATAATAGACATTAATGAGTGAGTGAGTGAATGAATAAATAATTCAATAAACGTCTGAACGAACAATAATAGCAATATTATGGGAGGGGGCGAAGGGGAGGAAGGAGAGTAGATATGTCGTCACGTTTTCTGGCAGCTTATCTAGTACATGGTTGGACGATCTAAAAAAATAATAATCTATTTTTCTTTGTTTGCTCTCTCTCTCTCTCTCTCTCTCTCTCTCTCTCTCTCTCTCTCTCTCTCTCTCTCTCTCTCTCTCTCTCTCTCTCTCTCTCTCTCTCTCTCTCTCTCTGATATAACCACACTTGTTGACTTGGCGTAAAACAATTTATTTACTCTCTCTCTCTCTCTCTCTCTCTCTCTCTCTCTCTCTCTCTCTCTCTCTCTCTCTCTCTCTCTTTTTTGTTGGGGGTGGAGGCAGTGGGAAAAGAGGGATGTTTCAAAAGTTGACGGCATGAACTTAAGTTGGGCGAATTAGACGGTAAGACCCTCTAGCCAACCTCACCTCCTAAAACAAACAAAAGTTGCAATCATCTACATGGAGGCGGCGGCTAGGCCTGTGCGTTGTACTAAGGTGTCACCAAACCTTTTGAGTGACAGACGCGATTAGCCAATCAGAACGCGAAGACAAGGCACGCCTTTTCGACACCACTTTCAATACTCCGACAACTCCGAATCATTTCTTTTCTGTCATTGGTGAATAAATTATGTGGCTTAATAGAACCTTTTGCGAAAAACCGTGCAAGGGCTTCACGTTTCTTCAGTCAGATGCAACGAATAGCAAGCCACGAGCGGCAGATGCACTTTGTTGTAAGACAATCGATTTCCTGATTCAGTGACGAAATTTATCCGGTTTTCCAAGGACACCAGTTTTCTTTATAAAATCGGTGACGATGTCGACTGTCAGCGCTCTGTCAATTTTGTATTGGCTGCGATAAACACAGCCTCCCCCTCCCTCCTCCGCCCCAAAACTGTGGAAGCGACCTAGCGCCCAAGCACGCACGTAAACATAAGACGCCTCCGCCCCAGGTTTTAAAAAGAAGAGAAGAAGTTCTGTCTCGATTCAAACGATTTGGGTTTTATTTGTGCTGGCGTCAGCAACGGTGTCAGTTATAAAAGAAACGTCTGATATAATTTGAGATGGTTTCTGTGGACGTTAAGCACCATGTTTACTTACTTACTATAATTTGAGTTGCCTGTTACAAAGTTACTGCCATTGAGCTATCATCGAAAAACTGGTCGTTAGCTGACAGTTTTTCGAGACCTTTGGCGTAATCAACTATGGCAGTGGTTGGAGGAAGAGTGTTGTAAACCAGTGCTTGGAGTTTGGGTTTAATGAACACGGTTACATTAACTATTCTAGCGGAAAGCCCTCCAACATAGTTCAGGAGCTGTGTGAGAGTCGAGGTGGCCGTCCTGGGCTGTCCGTCCTAACGAGCCTTCTGGTTTCCGTGGACGTAAAGCTATATTGAACCGTGCTTCGGCATTGGTCTCAGCTTGCCCCTAATAATTATGTCAACCGACATCCGAGGACATTAAGCAACACTACCTACTACCCAAGCCCTCCAACAGAGCTCAGGAGCTGTGTGAAAGTCGAGGTGGCCGTCCTGGGCTCCCGTCCCTAATAAGCCTACGGTTTCTGTGGACGTAAAGCAACACTTCAACAACAACAAAGCCCCCCACACCACTGCCCGGTTATAGATATGTACACGATTCGAAGTCACGACAGCTCCTGCCAAATCGCGGCCACTTTGCACACAATGCTGTCGATTACAATTCCGGTAGCGTACGGCCGTCTGTATTTTCCTTCACATCTGCTACAGTCTGACATCAAATGTATCTCCAATCACAAGCTGAAAAGTACCTTTCGCATAAAACCGCCAAGCGATCATTATTTGCATTGATAATAATAATGGTAATAATGTAATAATAATAATAATAAAAATTGTTAGCATCATAATTTCCCCCAAGGAATACAACAGTAATAAAATATTAAAGAGGGTAGGGAGGAAGGGAGGCGAGTGCTGAAAGCGCTTTGCAATTTCCACACCAGTACACTATAAAGTTTAAAAATCTTTTACGAAGTACACAGATCTCGGAGCTGTGTGAAAGTCGAGGTGGACGTCCTGGGCTCCCGCCCCTAATAAACCTACGGTTTCCGTGGACGTAAAGCAACAATTCAACAACGAAGCACAACGAAACATGCACACACAGTAATAATAATAATAATAGATAACTTTTGTATAGCGCTATTCTCTGATGTACACAAACTCACTGCGCTTTACAACACTCCAACATTTTGT
The DNA here is from genome assembly GCA_018857735.1 of Alviniconcha marisindica. Lineage (NCBI taxonomy): Eukaryota > Metazoa > Mollusca > Gastropoda > Provannidae > Alviniconcha > Alviniconcha marisindica. The sequence goes on along the minus strand of JABMCL010001163.1, from coordinate 664,842 downwards.
AAGTGAAAACAAAATAATCAAAGGTAATAATGTTCATGAAAGTAATACATATATAAGAACTAACAATGCATATATATATATATATAATATATATATATATATATATATATATATATATATACACACACACACACACACAAAATATAAAGTACATGTGCCGTATGAGAAGCGGCAGTATATAATACAAAGAAAAGAACAAGAACAGCTCATAGTTCAGGAGCTGTGTGAGAGTCGAGGTGGCCGTCCTGAGCTGTCCGTCCTAACGAGCCTTCTGGTTTTTGTGGACGTAAAGAATTATTTAACCGTGCTTCGGCATTGGTCACAGCTTGTCCCTAATATGTCAACTGACATCTGAGGACATTAAGCATCACTTCATCATCATCATCAAGAACAGCTCCGGCATCCAAAAGGTCGCGGTCAGAAACCCTTTCTCGATGAGAGGTAACTGCAAACCATCACGAAACTCATCGATTACTTCAAGGAACCCACGACGTGAGAAACCCGAAACGCTGGAATAATCCTAGATCATCGTACGCTTGTACGCGTCCAACGGATTTATTCGGTTACGAAAAATACGATCTCTTCGAGTCGGATTGTGCACGTGTACCAAGCCGATCGTGTTGCAGCCATCGTGAATCTCGTATCAAACGGCAGCCATCGTGAATCTCGTATCAAACGGCAGCCATCGTGAATCTCGTATCAAACGGCAGCCATCGTGAATCTCGTATCAAACGGCAGCCATCGTGAATCTCGTATCAAACGGCAGCCATCGTGAATCTCGTATCAAACGGCAGCCATCGTGAATCTCGTATCAAACGGCAACCATCGTGAATCTCGTATCAAACGGCAGCCATCGTGAATCTCGTATCAAACGGCGGCCATCGTGAATCTCGTACCAAACGCAGCCATCGTGAATCTCGTATCAACGGCAGCCATCGTGAATCTCGTATCAAACGGCAGCCACTGAATCTCGAAACAAACGCAACCATCGTGAATCTCGTCCCAAGGCAGCACGTGTCTCGATAACGCGCCATCTGATCTCGTATCAAACGGCAGCCTCGTGAATCTCGTACAAACGCAGCCATCGTGAATCTCGTACCAAACGGCAGCCATCGTGAATCTCGTACAAACGGCAGCCATCGTGATCTCGTACCAACGGCAGCCATCTGAATCTCGTATCAACGGCGCATTTGATCGGCACACGTGACGTGGGGGGAGGCATGGGTGTGGGGGTGGGGGGCGGTGAGTGTTATAAACCAGGACCGTGTCGGTAGCCACTGTAACCGCATCACAGGCTGCACACACACACAACAAACAAAGTCACTTTGTGCGGTTAGAGTTTATAACCCTTGCTCAGGACGGCGTGAATAATGGCTTTGTAACCGCTCTGTTAACCGGTTCCTGTTTGTGGCAAATAAAACTCCGAAATACCAGCCGGTTAAATCTTTCAAGCACCTGTAGTGGTCGCCGTCACACCCCGAGCATCGCTCTCCGGCATCTGTTGAAGGAAGGATGTCGTCGCCGCCTCACGTATGGTCCATACGTCAGTGGGCGGAGTCCTTCTTCTTCTTCTTCTTCTTCCAACGTTGCTTTACGTCCACAGAGACCACACGGACAATTAGGGACGGAAGCCCAGGACGTGCACCTCTATGTGAGCCGGTCTGGCCCAGCGGTAAGGCGTTAGGTTGGTAAGCGGAAGGACCTCGGTTCGATACCGCTTCGGCTCTCCTTTCTCTTCAGAAAGGTTGTGGATATGTGGACACTGCCCTGTGACTTTGTCCATCACTTCCTACTGAAACATTAAAATGGCTCTCATCGCTGCCCATCTTAATGCAGTGGTCATTCTGGTGGTGACAGTGTAGCGATAGGTATATAATCTCCCTCTGCTTTCTTGGGTCTTAATGTCCTCGGATGTCATTCGACATATTAGGGACAAGGTGGCAGAGCTTTCTCTTGGCGACTATTTATAGATTTGTCGGATGTACGTCACTGGTTTGTGAGCCGGTGTGGCCTAGCGGTAAGGCGTTAGGCTGGTAAGCAGAGGGACTTCGGTTCGAATCTGCTTCGGCTCTCCTTTCTCTTCAAAAGTTGTGGTCTGTGGACACTGTCTTGTGACTTTGTCCCTCACAATTATGAAAGATTAAAATGGCTCTCATCGCTGCCCACCTTAATGCAGAAGTCATTCTGGTGGTGACAGTGTAGCGATAGGTATATAATCTCCCTCTCCCCCCACCTCCATACCCCCTTTCCTGGCCTTCTCCCTCGTTCCTAATAAGCCTTATGGTTTTTGTGGACGTTAAGCGTCATGTTTATTTACTTATTTACGTCACTGGGTCCAAACG
>JABMCL010001163.1:655000-660000 GCA_018857735.1 Alviniconcha marisindica | reverse complement strand
CTTTCAAATGTTCATTTTGTTTTGTTCTATATGTTAGAAAAACAAACAACGCCACATTTGTTGCTTATTTCAGCGATGTCCGAGGCAGAGAATGTGCGTCAAACGTTCAGACTCTAAAACATATAATTAAAATCATCAGTTAGCCATAGGCTGCCTATTATGTTTTCTAAAGTCAGTCGGATATATACTATGCCATACCTAAAACATTGTCGTTGATTTGCTATAATCAAGTTAAATGTTTTAGGAAAATAATTAGTTTCAAGGTTTGAAATGTGGACTCAACTCGGGCAGATAATAAACTTCACTCGCATTCAGCTTTGTTCCCGTTTTTCAAGCAAAAACTATTCCATGCGAAAACTGTCACCAGGAGGAAAAAGAAATATTCCCATTGGTCCTTCAGGGTGTCACGTGGCAGGACTGGTTTCGGCATCATGACTTCCTCAATGCGTGCTCAGCTTCGTTTTAGCTGTAGCAGCGACACAGCACCTGTGAGTGTAAGTGTGCGTCATGGGACCAGTCGCTTTCGGCAAGAGTGGTGTGCCCCTTTAGTATGGAGTGGCGTCCCTTGGCAAACGCGGCTGAGGCGTGGGTCAAAACATTTCCACTTGAACCCAGAAAATTAGCTCTCCTGTTTGCCTGCTAGGGACACCGCACCTCCGATTCTCCGAGAACCCCTCGTTTCCTCGGCCATTTTCTTTCCCAAGGCAATGACTCCCTTCAGCTCCGCTATGACACTTTCCGGTGGGTGACAAGCAAGGAGAGCTAGGAGAGGAAGGAACACCCGCCTACTCTCTCAACTCCGGGCTGTGTGAAAAAAGAACCGAAAAGGGTCGAAGTTTGCCGAAATTTGCCGAGTGAGTTGTTGAAGAGGCAGCAATATCCGGCGAAGCTTTAGCCAGCGAAGTGGTATTCGTGTGTGTGGCACAGCAAACACAGTGTCTCAACACTGGCTCGGGGGCCGGGGGTGGGTGGGGGGAGGGGGTGGCGGTAGGGGGGGGGGGCGGTTGAGGGGGGCTGCGTGAGTGTCTGGGGCACCAGCGGGGGGGGGGGCGGCGGAGCGGGCGGAGGATTCGTGGACGGAGAGCTGAAGGCAAGAAGTGTGCTTGGCGAGTGGCTTCCACCAGTGATTTCAATTTGCCTCATCGTTCGTGAGACTGAATGGGAATGCAAGTGGATGAGGTCATTGTTATGTGTAATGCATGACTGAATTCCACCCCTGACAACCCTGTGTAGTATCTAGCCCTGACAACCTTGTGTAGTATCTGATCCTGACAACTCTATCTGACCCTGACAACCCCGTGTAGTATTTGAGCCTGATAACCATATCTCAGCCTGATAAGCATATTTGATCCTAACAGCCCTGTGTAAATATCACATCCTGACAGCCCTGTGCAGCATCTGGTCCTCACACACAGTCACACACACACACACACACACACACACACACACACACACACACACACACACACACACCACACACACACACACACACACACACACACACTCTCTCCTCGCGTAATATTTGATCCTGAACCTGAAAACTATGTGCAGCATCTAATCCCGACAACCCTATGTAATAAAATTATTTGATCCTGACAACCCTGTGTAGTATTTGACCCTGACAACCTGGTGTAGCAAGTGATCGTGACAACCTGGTACAGTATGTGATCCTGCCAACCTGGTGTAGTATGTGATCCTGACAACCTGATGGAGGATGTGATCTCGAAAACCTGGTGTAGTGTAAGATCCTGACAACCCGGTGCCGTATCTGATCGTGACAACCCGGTGTAGTATGTGATCCTGCCAACCTGGTGTAGTATGTGATCGTGAAAACCTGGTGTAGTACATGCATATGTTCCTGACAACCCTATACAGTGTGTGATCCTGACTACCTGGTGTAGTGTGTGATCCTGACAACCTAGTGTAGTATATGATCCTGACAACCCGGTGTAATATGTTATCCTGACAACCCTGTAAAGTATCTGATCGTGAAAACCCGGTGTAGCGTCTGATTCTGACAACCCGATTTAGTAACTGATCCTGAAAACCCGGTGCAATATTTGATCCTAACAACATTGTGTAGTGTCAGTGATCCTGACAACCCTGTGTAGTATCTGACTGTGAAAGCCTGGTGTAGCATCTGATTCTGGCAACCCGATGTAGTATACGATCCTAACAACCAGATGCAATATCTGATCCTGACAACCCTGTGTGGTATCTGATCCTGATAACCCTGTGTAGTATCTCATCCTGACAACAATGTGTAGTGTCTGATCCTGAAAACCTTGTGTAGTATCTGATCCTGACAACCCTGTGTGGTATCTGTTCCTGATAACCCTGTGTAGTATCTCATCCTGACAACAATGTGTAGTGTCTGATCCTGAAAACCTTGTGTAGTATCTGATCCTGACAACCCTGTGTAGCATCTCGTCTTGACAATCCTGTGTAATATGTCATCTTTACAATGTCATCTTTACAATCCTGTGCAATATGTCATCTTTACAATCCTGTGTAATATGTCATCTTTACAATCCTGTGCAATATTTGAGCTGTTCGACATTTTGCTGTGAAACGTTTGGGTCCCTGTGACCCCATTTTGCCATGGAAATTGACTCCGTCAGTAGAAAAGTGATTCAGGGCTGTCAATCACTCGATAATTTTAGCCAATCAGAACGTCGCAATTAAACTTCCTCGCGGGGGAGAAGGAACAACAACACCAACACGTGACCTTGTGTCCATTCCACTCTGTGTGTACGTCACAGCTAATGACCATAGCAACCGGCTTTGTACGAGCGTTTGGCTCGACTAATGTTTTCGTTGTTTGTCTGGTGTGTTTGCTTATTTGTTTCCTCGTTTGTTTGGCGCAACGTATGCCTCGCTTTGCACCTGTAGGCAGTTCAGATTTTACCGATGGTCGTTGCAATGCGAAGCTCATTTTCCCTAGACTTCTGACTTCTGACTAGTTCAGTTCAGTTCAGTTCAGTTCAAGATACCTATGCGCTCGGAAAAGCCCTCATGCGCTCCATCCCGTCTCTCAGAAGTTACCCCAAAGTCGACTTTGAAACGGTTCCATTGTTCGTCTGATTGACTTTGGCCTTCTCTCGTCCTTTCGAGGAAGATCGTCTAGCGACTTTTGAGTATACGTGACGTAATACTCGTAGATTCCAACACGGCTTCGTCATCCCAGATTCGTGTTCTACTCCTCTCATCAAAAGCGACGGAGAACAATGTATTAACAAACGATGACGTAAATTAAATTTAATCTAGGCCTACTTAGATTCTTCCCCAAAACCTCTCCGACACCTCAAAGCACGTTACATTTAACTTCTATCATCGTTTATTAATGTATTCTCTGCCTGTTCGTTGTTTGAAAAGATGCTTTCACTGACCATTTGCGCATGTTTTGTATTAGCTGATTACGTTCTTTAAAAAAAAACTTTTTGTGTGTTTTGAACTCGTTTCAAAACGCTGGTTGTCATTTATTTTATTTTTTCTCCCAACAAAAGACATGTCAGACCGATAAAGTAAGTAAGTGAACATGGTGCTTAACGTCCGCAGAAGTCATAAGGCTTATTAGGGACGGGGAGAAGGGGGGGGGGATATGGAGGTGGGGGGGGGGGGAGAGATTGTATACCTATCGCTACACTGTCACCACCAGAATGAATTCTGCATTAAGGTGGACAGCGATGAGAGCCATTTTAATGTTTCATAATTGTGAGGGACAAAGTCACAAGACAGTGTGCACAGACCACAACTTTTGAAGAGAAAGGAGAGCCAGAGCGGATTCGAACCGAGGTCCTTCTGTTTAGCAGCCTAACGCCTTACCGCTAGGCCAAACCGGCTCACTTCAGACCGGTTGGTGGGGTCATCCCTAAACAGGCTCGTAAGCAAACATTTATCAGCCAACAAGAGCGACCAATCAATGTGAGCCGGTTTGGCCTAACGGTAAGGCGTCAGGCTGGTAAGCGGAGGGACCTCGGTTCGAATCCGCTTCGGCTCTCCTTTCTCCTCAAAGGTTGTGGTCTGTGGACACTGTCTTGTGGCTCTGTCCCTCACAATTATGAAACATTAAAATGGCTCTCATCGCTGCCCACCTTAATGCACAAGTCATTCTGGTGGTGACAGTGTAGCGATAGGTATATTATCTCTCTCTCTCTCTCTCTCTCTCTCTCTCTCTCTCTCTCTCTCTCTCTCTCTTCCCCTCTCTCCCCCCCCCCCCCCCCATCTCCATACCCCCTTCTCCCCGTCCCTAATAAACCTTATGGTTTCTGTGGACGTTAAGCACCATGTTGTGACCAATCAAAATGTGAGTGCCCTCCCCTTGCCCTCCTCTCTCTCGCTCTATACTTCTGCTAAAGCGGTCGATGCCATTATTACATTTTGAAATTAATTGCTGTCAAATGCCCTGCTTATGTATGGAAGGGAACTGGGGTAGCTTTTATATGCAGCATCCCCTTTTCTTTTTCTGTTTACTTACTGACGTTCTAGCTGAATGCTGTGTTTTAAATGATTGCGTGCCGTTTGGCGGGCGTCTAGCGAGGGCGTTTTTGATCGAAACCGGGAGCGAAGAATACGTGCGGTCTGCCAGTGTTTGTGCACACGCAGTCCGTTCGTCACACATAGTGGCCACAGTAATTAACAACCAATCCATCATGAAAGACGACCAACAGGTGGTGTGTGTGTGTGTGTGTGAATGTGTGTGTGTGTGTGTGTGTGTGTGTGTGTGTGTGTGTGTGTGTGTGTGTGGTGTGTGTGGTGTGTGTGTGTGTGTGGGGGTGGTGTGTGGTGTGTGTGTGTGTGTGTGTGTGTGTGTGTGTGTGTGTGTGTGTGTGTGTGTGTGTGTGTGTGTGTGTGTGCTCTATTTTTAAATAATTGCCTGTGTGTGTGCTTTTTTTTAAAGAGTGTTTGCGTGCGTGCGTGCGTGCGAGCGTGCGCGCGTTATTTCTCTGAGATAATACAGCAGTTTGGAATCTGAGTAGTTTGGTTTAAACAAAATGTAA
>JABMCL010001163.1:625000-637500 GCA_018857735.1 Alviniconcha marisindica | reverse complement strand
CCACCAGAAGAATGCAGAAAATAACGTTTGCCCTTGTATTTTAACCTTTTACCACCAGAAGAATGCACACAGTAACGTTTGCCCCAAGTGTTCAGTCTTCCTATTGACTGGACGACACACGACTGATACTGATTGGCTAGGGCCCCAAACAGATTGTCCTTTAACCCACAGATTGGCCAGGGCCCCAAACAGATTGTCTTTAACACACAGGTTGGCCAGGGCCCCAAACAGATTGTCTTTAACACACAGGTTGGCCAGGGCCCCAAACAGACTGTCTTTAACACACAGGTTGGCCAGGGCCCCAAACAGATTGTCTTTAACACACAGGTTGGCCAGGGCCCCAAACAGATTGTCTTTAACACACAGGTTGGCCAGGGCCCCAAACAGATTGTCTTTAACCCACAGAGACTAACCACTGACCCTCTGCACCCTGACCGAAGGCGCAGGACAACGGACATGGCAAAAACTCACAGTCCTCGTCACACACTGAGCATCGCTTTCCGGCACCTTCCTCATTCTGCCAGAATTGGTTACGCCATTGAAGGGGCACTCTTTATCGCCGCGCAGCTCTCCACCGACGCGGTCAGCGCCTTCCGAAAGGTTTGGGTATGTGATCACACTCCGAGCATCGCTTTCCGGCACCTTCCTCCGAAGGAAGGATGTCGTAAACCAGTGCTTGGAGTTTGGGTACTGATAAGACTGTGAAAGCAACCTAGCGCCCAAGCACGCAAGTAAACATGAGACGCATCCACCCCGGGTAAAAGAAAAGAAAAGAGTTCCGTCTCGATTCAAACGATTGTGGTTTTATTTGTACTGGTGTAAACTTTGTTGGCGGCTATAAATGGCACGCCTTTAAAAAAAATTAAAAAAAATAAAAATATCTATTTGAGTTGTTTGTAAAGAAATTACTGTTGTTTGAGCACCGACGAAAAATTGCACGTTAGCTGACAGTTTTCAGGAACCTATGACATAACTAAATACGGCAGTGGTTGAAGGAAGGATGTCGTAAACCAGTGCTTGGAGTCCGAGTCCACGTAAGCCCTAGGTGCTAACAAGCCACCCTCACCAGCCTCCAACCACGACCTGTCAGTAGCAGACCCGCCCCCACCCGCCCCACGCCACGCCCCACCCGCCCCTCGCCCCACTTCAAGCGGCCCGCGCCCTGACCCCACGGGCGTCCCACGTGTTGCTACAGCAACGGGGCCCCTGCCCCCCCTGGGGTGGGGGTGGAGGTTGGTTAGGTGGTGGATGGAGGATGGGGGGCGTTCGGGAGCACGTAATTAGCGTCTGCCCTGACACACCGATCAATAGAGGCTATCTTGTCCCCGCCTCGGTTTTTGTGCTCTATTAGCAGTTACACACGGGGGCTTCAGTGAGTTCGGGATGAAGAGCACGGGTCCTGACAGAATAGGGGAAACGGGGGTAAGCTCTGGGTGTGAGCGAAGTACCGGTGGTCCATCCATCCATCCATCTGTAGGGAACAAGTGAAGGCCGGAGGCTTCGGGTGAGGAGGGACAAAGCAGCGAGGACCAGCTGGTCACGCTGATTTGAGGCTTGTCGGTACAGATCCTGGCCAAAGCCCTAATTTGAAGACAAAGAGGTGTGTCCGGGGACTGTTGGAACTCCTTGAAAGGGTGACGAGTTGGGGTGGACAGCGCGAGACTAGGGTATTGTACCTATGGTGGACGTGGCTGAGCCGGTGGACATTGCGTCCTGTATGTTTCCCACACTGGGAAGACAGTTCGGTTTCCTTGTGTGTGTGTGTGTGTGTGTGTGTGTGTTGTGTGTGTGTGTGTGTGTGTGTGTGTGGCGCGCGCGCGCGTGCTAAAACTGGTGTGTGCAAGTGTGCAATCTCTTTATTGTTTGGCTATGGTCACAGTCTTCTTATTTGTTAGGTATATATATGTGTGCGTGCGTGCGTGCGTGCGTGTGCGTGCGTGCGTGCGTGCGTGCGTGCGTGCGTGCGTGCGTGCGTGCGTGCGTGCGTGCGTGTGTGTGTGTGTGTGTGTGTGTGTGTGTGTGTGTGTGTGTGTGTGAGAGAGAGAGAGAGAGAGAGCGTGCGTGTGTAAGCGCGCGCACGCGCATTGCTGTGCGTGTGTGGATGCGTACGTGCGTGTACGTGCGTGCGTTGCAGTGAAAACGTAATGACGATGATGGTGACGAAGACTATGTTGACGATGGTTGCGGTGGTTTTTGATAATAGCGGCGATGACGATGGCGACAATGATGGAGCGGCTGATAAGTATTTTGTTGAGGGAGAAGATTATGATGATAATGCTAAGGGTAATAATGATCATGGAGGCAACGATAATATATGATGATGATGATGACGATAACGCCGATGACGACAATAAGGCTGGCAGCGAGAACGACAACGACGATGCACGGGGATGTCGACGACGACGACGGTGCTGATGGTGCTATGGAACCAGCAGAGCTTCCACGGAGACCGCGCGGAACAGAAGACACAACAAAAAGTCCGGCCCCGGGTTGTACGACATTGCAATTTGCATATCGTGAACATTGCAATTTGCATATCGCGAACAAAAAAACCCGCTTGACTTCCGGCCAGTCCTGTCAAGCCAGTTGTTGTCACTCATAACTCCACACCCTCCGCACCAACTCAACCGCGGCGCTGAAAACTCCGTCTTTCTTTGTGTGACAGTCGCCTGCCTTCCCAGGCCCTGAACAAGTCGAGTCAGCAAGCGTCACACACACACACACACACAGACGAACCGAGCATTTTCCGAGAGTTCTCCGAGAAGAAAGGCTGCAGATGTCAATGAGACTAATCGCCGTATGATTTGTGTCGCCAGGACAGACAACCCGCGCTTGATGGAATCAAAACAAGGGGAGATAACTTCAAGATGGCCGCACCGAGGGAGGGAGACAAAGCCCGTCGGGTTTCATTTTCGTGTGGACCCACTTCGCTTCGGCTTCGACTTCCGCAAAGTGTAGGTGACGCCTCCAGAGCCTGGTTGTGATTTAAACCCAAATTCGTCAACACTGACAGAGTGTGAGCCGGTTTGGCCTAGTGGTACTATAACCCGTTAGGCTGGTAAGCCAAAGGACCTCGGCTCGATTCCGCTTCGGGCTCTCCCTTCTCTTCGAAAAGGTTGTGATTTGTGGACACTGTCTTGTGGCTTTGTCCCTCACAATTAATGAAACACTGAAATGGCTCTCATCGCTGCCTACCTTAAAGCAGGAGTCGTTCTGGTGGTGACAATGTAGCGATAGGTATATAGTCTCCCACGCTCTCCCTCTTCCCCTACCTCCATTTGTCCGTCCTTAATAATCCTTATGGTTTCTGTGGACGTAAAACGTGAGCCGGTTTGGCCTAGCGGTAACGCGTTAGGCTGGTAAGCAGAAGGATCCGCTTCGGTTCGAATCCGCTTCGGCTCTCCTTTCTCTTCAAAAATTGTGGTCTGTGGACTCTGTCTTGTGACTTTGTCCCTCACAATCAATGAAACATGACAATGGCTCTCATCACTGCCCATCTTAATGCAGGAGTCATTCTGGTGGTGACAGTGAAGCGATAGGTATAATAGTCTCCTTCTTCCCCCACCTCCACAACCCTTTCCCCCCTTCTCCCTGTCCCTAATAAGCCTTACGGTTTCTGTGGACGTTAAGCACCATGTTTACTTACTTGTGGACGTAAAGCAACACAGAAGAAAGAAGGCACCAACAGAGCTTTCAGTCAACCTACAGTTACCCCACAAGAACGTGTGCCGATGTTCACGTGCACAGAAATCTGTTGTACTCAGTAAGTAAGTAAACATGGTGCTTAACGTCCACAGAAACCATGAGGCTTAATATGGACAGGGAGAAGGGGGGGAAGTGGGTATGGAGGTGGGGGGAAGAGGGAGATCGTATACCTATCGCTGCATTGTCACCACCAGAATGATTCCTGCATTAAGATGGGCAGCGATGAGAGCCATTTTAATGTTTCAGTAGGAAGTGATGGACAAAGTCACAAGACAGTGTCCACAAACCACAACCTTTTTGAAGAGAAAGGAGAGCCGAAGCGGTATCGAACCGAGGTCCTTCCGCTTACCAGCCTAACGCCTTACCGCTAGGCCAAACCGGCTCACTTTGTTGTACTCAGTTGATGATGATGATGAAGTGATGCTTAATGTCCTCAGATGTCAGTTGACATATTAGGGACAAGTTGTGACCAATGCCGAAGCACGGTTCAATAATTCTTTACATCCACGGAAACCAGAAGGCTCGTTAGGACGGACAGCTCAGGACGGCCACCTCGACTCTCACACAGCTCCTGAACTATCGATTGTACTCAGTAATATTTTAAAAATTTTTTATACGAACGCTTGTCGAGATGAGCCCTAAGCGATTCACAATGGCACCAACAGCGCTGTTCTCTGTTTCCGAGCAGACCCACTGCGCTCTAGTCGTATGCGACTCTGAATGAGCGACTGTAGTTTTGCACGGCGCGTTTTGAAAATCCACCCAAGTGGTTGCAGTGCTGTTTAAACACGGCATCGTATCAATCCTTAAACACGACATGCTATCACATCATTAAACACGACACGCTATCACGTCGTTAAACACAGCATGCTATCGCTGCATTAACTGTGGCATGCTATCACACCATTAAACACGACATGCTATCTCATCGTTAAACACGACATGCTATCGCTCCATTAATTGTGGCATGCTATCACACCATTAAACACGAAATGCTCTCACACCATTAAACGCGACATGCTATCACACATTATTAAACACAGCGAAATTGCGGAATACTGTTACACCATTAAATGTGGCTTGCTATCACATCATTAATTGTAGCATGATATAACCGAATTAATTGAGACATGCTATTGCCCTCGATTATGTCATGCTATGACACCATTATTTGCAACATGCAAATGCCCTTAATTATGTCATGCTATTTCACAATTACATATAGCATGCTATTGTTCTTAATTATGCTAACATAACATGTAACATGCTACTGCACTTAATTATGTCATGCTATCGCAATATTAATTGTAACAAACTATTGCCCTTAATTATGTCATGCTATTTCACAGTTATTTGTCAATTGTTATTGCTCTTAACTATGCCATGCTATTTCACAATTAATTATAGCATGCTATTGCTCTTAATTGTGTTATACTATTGCACAATTAATTGTAACATGCTATTACACTTAATTATGTCATGCTACCACACTGTTAATTGGGGCATGCTATTGCATCGCACCTGTCGCCGCCTTGGCTCACCCGACCTGTATTGTGTGACCCGGTCCACCCTTATTGCAGTGTGTTTTGACAGGAGAATGGCAGCGGATCGCCTGGCAATTACCAACTATTACTTCCTCATTTTCAAGGACCCCCGGAGTTACAGCTGGTGCCCAGCGATCGAACTTGCGGACAAATCGGGGACGGCCCCCTTAGTCCAAGCAGTAGGTTACATGCACACGCCTAGTGCATGGGTAATGACTTCTCTCGTGTGTTTTTGTGTTCTCTCTCTCTCTCTCTCTCTCTCTCCTCTCTCTCTCTCTCTGTTTGGAGTCACGCCCCGTGTTTGTTTTAGGACAACGCACGTGCGTCAGGCAGCAGCCTGCAGTCACTTGCATGCCGCGCGTGTCCGCAAGAGACGAGTGTGATGGAGCGGTGCTAGATCTGATCGTGATACAACGCTGGCACGGAACGCTGCACGTGTCTTCAAGGCCAAGAATTTAATGGCCTTTTGACTACCGTCAGTCTGTCTTTTGCGGGGTACCTGTTGCACAAACAAATCTGCGAGGAGCACGCGACGTCTAGGCTGAGCGAAACGGCCCAGCTTAGACATCACACGGCCCCGCCCCGGCTGTGGCCATTGATGAGGTCAACAACTGTTTTCTACACACGGGGACTGACACGTGGACAAACCACACCCGTGAGTCGACTGTTCTTACCGTCGTGTTCAGGGGCACATTTGGTTTAAGCAAGGTTTATTTACGCTCATGAAAACATGGACAATCAAAATCATTGTATGAGCATTAATCGAGCTAAGCAAGGTTTATTTACGTTCATGAAAACATGGACAGTCAAAATCATTGTATGAGCATTAATCGAGCTAAGCTTATAGTAAATGTTCACAAGCATAATTTACTAAACTCATTTTTCAACAACGGGTACCTTTATATTACACAACATGACTACACCAACAAAAATCAAGAGAGAGAGAGAGACTGACTGATTTTTTGATTTATGGTTTAATGAATAAATAATAAAATAATAAAAAATAATAAATAAATAAGAGAGAGAGAGAGAGAGAATGCTCCTATGCTAGTAACTGTTTAGGCCGAGTTTGTAATTCCATGGCAAAACGACCGGCCTGGGCAATGAAGTCTTGGACAGCTTTAAATATTAATGAGTTTATATTGTTTGATATGTTTGGATCCCCTTGAAGGAGGGTAGTAATATTCAGCAAATTTGCAGGGAGTTTGAATATGGTGTTTTGACGTACGTGTGTAAAACGTGGGCAGTGTCGAACGTAGTGTGGCACACTTGTAGGGGCACAAGGGGCACACTTGTAGGATTCACGTCCAAGTGCACCGGGCACACTTGTAGGATGCACTTCTAAGTGCACCAGGCACACTTGTAGCATTCACATCTAAGTCCACCGGCCACACTTGTAGGATTCACGTCCAAATGCACCGGGCACACTTGTAGGATTCACGTCTAAGTGCACCGGACACACTTGTGAGATTCACGTCTAAGTGCACCGGGCACACTTGTGAGATTTGCGTGCAAGTACACTGGGCACACTTGTAGGATTCACGTCAAAGTGCACCAGGCACACTTGTGGGATTCACGTCTAAGTGCACCGGGCACACTTGTAGGATTTGCGTACTAGTACACTGGGCACACTTGTAGGATTCACGTCAAAGTGCACCGGGCACACTTGTAGGATTCACGTCCAAATGCACCGGGCACACTTGTAGGATTCACGTCCAAGTGCACCGGACATACTTGTGGGATTCACGTCTAAGTGCACCGGGCACACTTGTGAGATTTGCGTGCAAGTACACTGGGCACACTTGTAGGATTCACGTCAAAGTGCACCAGGCACACTTGTGGGATTCACGTCTAAGTGCACCGGGCACACTTGTAGGATTTGCGTACTAGTACACTGGGCACACTTGTAGGATTCACGCCAAAGTGCACCGGGCACCCTTGTAGGATTCACGTCCAAATGCACCGGGCAAACTTGTAGGATTCACGTCCAAGTGCACCGGACACACTTGTGGGATTCACGTCTAAGTGCACCGGACACACTTGTGGGATTCACGTCTAAGTGCACCGGGCACACTTGTAGGATTCATGTAACGTTGTAACGTTGCTACTGTCTGCCTTGCTGTCTTAATATCCACAGCAGTCACTTTGAATGCGGAATCAAGAACGTGAACTGTGCGCCAACGAGCTTTGATGGCACGATAGCTGTTATTATTATTATTCATAGCTTTTATATAGCGCTGTTCTCTGCTCTCGAGCAGACTCACTGCGCACATTGGCATGTGATTCTGAATGGTAGGTAGGTAGTGTTGCTTAATGTCCTCAGATGTCAGTTGACATATTAGGGACAAGCTGAGACCAATGCCGAAGCATGGTTCAATATAGCTTTACGTCCACGGAAACCAAAAAGCTCGTTAGGACGGACAGCTCAGGACGGCCACCTCGACTCTCACACAGCTCCTGAACTATGCAATTCTGGATGATGAAGTGATGCTTTATGTCCTCAGATGTCAGTTGACATATTAGGGACAAGTTGTGACCAATGCCGAAGCACGGTGCAATAAATCTTTACGTCCACGGAAACCAGAAGGCTCGTTAGGACGGACAGTCCAGGACGTCCACCTCGACTCTCACACAGCTCCTGAACCATGCATTCTGAATGAGTGACTGTATCCTTTTTATAGCGCGTAATATCCACGGAAGTGGTGTACTGGTAGCGCTCTGTGGTTGTTGCATGGCTGGTGCCACGTGGAATGCTGCCGTTTCGGCGCAAGTTCTGTGTACACCATTCAACCATGCACGAGGGGTTTAGCAGTAACCTGCCACCTGCACTTTTGGCAGAATGACCGGGATCTTTTACGTGCTACTGCCGTAACACGGGGGTGGAACGGATGCCGAAATAAGAGTTAGCACAGAAAGATGACCCTGAAGAAGAAAATTCTCCAGCCGTTCCTGCCGGGACTCGAACCCGGGACCTTTCGATCACGAGTCCGACGCTTTAACCACTGAGCTATCCCCGCTCTGAGGTATGACCGAGCGAGAGTGACTACCATGTAGCTTTGGACTACCATGTAGCTTTGGACTTTGGACTACCATGTAGTTTTGGACTTTGGACTACCATGTAGCTTTGGACTACCATGTAGCTTTGGACTACCATGCAGCTTTGGACTTTGGACTACCATGTAGTTTTGGACTTTGGACTACCATGTAGCTTTGGACGCTTTGTTTCGGCAGTATGAATGCAAAGTTATTTACCTGGTATATTTCTGTAGATGTGATCCATCTATTCTGCCAAATAGTTCCCAAAAAGCAAACAGAGGGCCCATCATAGACTTCAGGTGAACGTCGTAACTTTCCCCACAAAAGGAGTCAAGCTGTACCATTGAGAAATTCATAGTTCAGGAGCTGTGTGAGAGTCGAGGTGGCCGTCCTGGGCTGTCCGTCCTAACGAGCCTTCTGGTTTCCGTGGACGTAAAGCTATATTGAACCATGCTTCGGCATTGGTCTCAGCTTGTCCCTAATATGTCAACCGACATCCGAGGACATTAAGCAACACTACCTACCTACCTACCATTGAGAACTGAAGACGAAATGTTGTATACATCTGCTTAAAACCTACTACGGCTAGCGAAATACCCCCCCCCCCCCCCCCCCCGCGCCCTCCCCTCCCCTAGCATCCTGTTGATTGATGTGCTCTGTCTATGTATTCGCGTGCGTGCTTGTGCGTGCGTGCGTTTGTGTGCGCGCGCGTACCTGAGAGCGCGCGTGTGTGTGTGCGTGCGCGCGCGCACGCGTGTGTGTAAATGTGTTTGGGGGGGGGTGCGCGTGTGTGGGGGTATGCGTGCGTGTGCGTGTGAGTGCGAGCGTGCTGTGCGTGCGTGCGTGCGTGCGTGCGTGCGTGTGTGTGTATGTTTGACCTGTTTAGTTTCTTGTGATTTGAATTACTTGTAGCCATTGCTATTGTCGTTTTTCGTTTGAGGTGCCTCAGGGTGGATGTAGTTTATATAATTTGAATTTCGTACAGCACGCCGAGCTCTGTTCTTGACCACCACCACCACCACCACCCACCCACCCCTGCATCCCCCCTGCCCCCCGCCCTCCTCCCGGTTGTTTTTCACTGTTATCTTTTTTCATTTCCGTTGCAGTCGCTGTCTCTTTTTATGTGTGTTATTGTTGAAGCTGTATTTGTCAATATTCTTCCATCATAATATTTCACTATGAATGTCTTGGTTACTAGTAGTACTGTACCCACGGCAGATATGTGAGTCGGCCTTTGTGCTAATATCTTCACCGTTGAGAAATGAAGTTTAATCGGTCAATCGGTCTTTTGTTACAGGTTCGTGCTTTAGAAACATTTCATTATTATTATAAGCCTACGACTGCTGACCATGCTGGACATACGCATAAACACACACTCTCTCTCTCAATCCCTTTCTCTCTCGGACTCTCTGTCTCTGTGTGTCCGTCGATCTCTGTCTCACACACACACACACACACACACACACACACACACACACACACACCACACACAACACACACACACACACATACACACACACACACACACACACACACACACACCACACACACACACACACACACACCACACACACACACACACACACACACACACACACACCACACACACACACACACACACACACACACACCACACACACACACACACACACACACACACACACACACACACACACACACACACACACACACACACACACACAAAAACACACACACACACACACACACACACACACACACACACACACACACACACACACACACACACACACACAACACAACACCACACACACACACACACACACACACACACACACACACACACACACCACCTCTCTCTCTCTCTCTCTCCCACACACACACACACACACACACACACACACACACACACACACACACACACACACACACACACACACACACACACACACACACACACACACAGCAAGTGTATTACAAACTAGTCACAGCGTTTGCTAGCATTGGAGCGACCATGCACTGCTGACAGGAGTTAAGATCCAATTACTAAGGAATAACCATCCGGCGCAATCGAGCCCGTCCACCACATGATGGTCGGCAGTGTGAAGTCAGATTGCTATGTTTATTCTTGTGAGCTCAGGATGTCGCCAGCCAGCATTTACAATTGTAATGTGTATCTTACCCCTTTCGCCTGCCAGCCACACAAGGTAATGAGTAATGAGGTACTGTCACTGCAACAATGCACACACCTTCAGCCCAGCGAAATGTTAGCCATAACTGATATTGTCCACACACAAAAATGAAAAGAGAAATTGAAGCAGAAGAAGGGAGGTGAGGGGGGGCTGGGGAGGGAAGGGTGGGGTGGGGGGGGGGGGTGAATTAAAGCGCTAGCACATGCGCTGTGTGTGTGTGTGTGTGTGTGTGTGTGTGTGTGTGTGTGTGTGTTTGCGTGCATGCGTGTGTGTGTATGTGCGTGCGTGCGTGTGTGGCGTGCGTGCGTGCGTGCGTGTGTGTGTGTGTGTGCTTGCATGGATGCGGGCATGTGTGTGTGTGTGTGTGTGTGTGTGTGTGTGTGTGTGTGCTTGCGTGGATGCGGGCATGTGTGTGTGTGTTTGCGTGGATGCGGGCATGTGTGTGTGTGTGTGTGTGGTGTGTGTGTGTGTGTGTGTGTGTGTGCGTGTTATGTGTTTGGTCGCGTGTGTGTGTTGTGGCGGTGGGTATACGCTATTGCGTACGCGCATGTGCTTATGTGTGTGTGTTTGTGCATGTACGCATGTACGTATGCGCGCACGCGCGTGGGCGCGCGAGTGTGTATGTGTCTGTGTGTGCGTGCGTGTATGTGCATCTGTGTGAATGTGTGTGTGTGTGTGTGTGTGTGTGTGTGTGTGTGTGTGTGTGTGTGTGTGTGTGTGTCGTGCTGTGTGCGTGCGTGTTCATAATCTGCCACATTACAACGAAATATAACCAGATTATACCACTGTGTGGTGAGACAAGCACAAAAAAAAAACCCCAGCCGTTGTAAAATCCAGGCGACACAGGCATGCGAGTGTCACGTGCATTAATTCCACACCAGTTTTCTTCTCCGCAAATCGGGTAGGCTGGTCAGACTTTATACACAGAGCTCGCACAGTCCCCGCAACATCGATGTTTTACAAACACGGTAAGTAGGTAGTGTTGCTTAATGTCCTCAGATGTCAGTTGACATATTAGGGACAAGCTGAGACCAATGCCGAAGCATGGTTCAATATAGCTTTACGTCCACGGAAACCAGAAGGCTCGTTAGGACGGACAGCCCAGGACGGCCACCTCGACTCTCACACAGCTCCTGAACTACGGAGATTTCACAGTCACAATAACATGGAAGTCGCGGAATGGCTCCTGTCTCTGCACTTCACAGCCAGTCGCTACCCCTTGAGCTGAAAGGGGACACCACCGACACTCCACTTCCTATTGGCCGAGCAGACGACACTTCAGCCGATCGATACAAGCCGGCAAGCGCCGCCCAACCGACACAGCTCTGCAACAGCATGGATACGCGGCTTGTTTGTGGGCTGGCGCGACTGCTGGGTGTTAGTTTAGGGAAGATTGACAGCCGAAATGGCCGTGCTATCCGGAGCAGACGACAATTTCACTGGTCGCTGTGGGCGAGGTGACAGGTCCTGTTTGGACCGTTGACAGCGAACGTGCGCATGTGAGTTTGCACGAGTTTTTGCCGGTGACACGTGAATCTTGGATGTCTTGGAGACTTTCGTCCACAAACTTTGCCACTTGGGTGCATTGAAACTTGTCAGGAACTGAGCGGAGACTTAAACGAGGGCTGGCACTAGCTGTCGCAGTGATTGAAGTCTTCGACACGACAGTTCGGTTTCACGTGTGGCGGTGTTTCTAACGAAACCCAGAGTTTGGACGAATAACAGTTCGGTCCACTGAGACGTCGTCTTCAAAAACGACTCAAACGAAGCTGTAGACTCAGTTTCCTGCTTTCACTGGCACTTGAACTCATTACCTAAACGGATGATCTTGTCTCGCTGCCATTTCGTTTATCCCTGTTCGCTGGACTTCTGAATGCAAAAAAACACATCCTTCGGGGACTGATTGACCTGTGACATTTAAGGGGGAAGAAAAGTCTGACTGCAAAGAGACCAAAAACAGTGACAAGTGTCGCTTTTTTTTTCTTTTCTTTTTTAAATGACAGTGACTGTAGATAAAGCAAATGACAGTTGCAGGACGTTATCA
>JABMCL010001163.1:615000-622500 GCA_018857735.1 Alviniconcha marisindica | reverse complement strand
TTGGCCTTTTTCAGCAATTAGCTCTGTCAAAACAATTTCCCTTGTGTGTTGAGTCTGTCAAAACGATTTCACTTCCGACTCTGTTTAGCAAATCGCCCTGATATAACCGTAATGGTTGACTGGGCGTAAAAACAGAAAGTTAATTACTGTTTAGCAATTGGGTTTCTCCAAATTTGACTTCTGATTCTTGGCAGCTGGACTACAGCCACTGTTACACATTTGGGATAATGTTTCCATGAAGTAAGTTAAATTCTTGTTTAAATCGAGTAATTCGGCTACTGCAGCTCTTCATCATTGCCGGCTGTACGGGCGCACAACCCTGTGAACATGACGCTGATGTTACGTTAGAATGGAAGACGGACAGCTAGAGTTGCCTGTTGCAGGCCTTTTACGCATGCTTGATTCATCGTGCGCCTGTTATATAATACTTTAGTTGTTGCTTTACGTTATCACTAGAGTTTTTAATATAGCGCTTTTAAACACAGTTGAAATGCGCCTGGCTCTGAAATGACTTTCTGTGGTCAGATCCGCTGGCTTCTTAAACACTCGTATAATGTTTCTTTTGTCGATTAGCATCAATAGAGAAGGGCAATTTTCTAAACGTAGTTTTTTGTGTAAATCCTCAGATTTTTACAGTATGGAACCCTGTATAAAATGTATAATAGATATACTACATATTAATGAAAGGTCGTAAAAACATTAACATATGAATGTGTCTATTAAGATGAAATGCAAGTGTATTGTAGGTACTGCATCTTTGTATGTAATGTACAAAAACATGTAAACATAATTGTCATGCACAGTGTATTATGGAGTGAAAGGCAAGGAGGGGGGGGGGGGGAGGGGGGGGGGGAGGGGGGGGGGCAGGTATAATTATGATATCAATACTGTAACGTTAAAGAGAAAAATAATAGGACAAGAACTGGTCCGGGTTGTTCTGTTCCTAACCCGTTTTGTTCGATCCGTCAGAAAGGTTTGGTTTGGTTTCTTGTAACGCTTTTACTATGAAGTGGCAGCTCCCGATTTTGTGGCGCGCCCTCGGCAGTCCCTCGGTGTGTCAGCATGTCCGTGAACTGTGCAACAAAGGCCGTCGATAGAGTGGCAACAACCGCTGGAGAGACACCGGAGACATGTTTAAGGATTCAAGATAAACAGGGAAAATATTGTCGATGTGACAGTTTCTTTTGATCTCTGTCGTTTGCCAACCGTGGGCGCAGATAGGAACGGTGATTTACCGTCGGCCCCGTGAGCACCGGGGACCTGGCGGTTCGGGTGGCTTCACCCATCGTGGTGTCTCTTTCTGTTCGGTCCCCGCCAAGTAGCTGTTCCCTATCAGTATCAGTCCCTCCCGTGACTCTACACACGAGGACGTGCGAGTGTGCTTCTGACGTAAGGAGGCTAGATCGAGAACCTCTCTTGGGGCCAGGAGACAGAGATTTTTATGGCTGAACTCCCAGAGAAACGCTAGAGAGCTAGAGAGCGAGCGAGCGAGCGAGAGAGAGAGAGAGAGAGAGAGAGAGAGAGAGAGAGAGAGAAGAGAGAGAGAGAGAGAGAGAGAGAGATTCAAGTCAGATTTTTATTTGTCTATAGGCCATTTATGGCTTAACTCACACATAAACGCGAGAGAGAGAGAGAGAGAGAGAGAGAGAGAGAGAGAGAGAGAGAAGACAAGACAAGACAAGATTATTTTATTGTTAGGCCTCCGGCCCATTACAACAGGAGTGAACATTCAGGCAATTCGAATTCTCATGGATCCAATGACGGACTTAAACTCAGTTTTCTAGTGCTTAAAGCTTTAAAAACGAAGGTGGATAATTTCTCTATGGTGGGTGCGGTGCGTTCGTGCTAGCTAATAATAAGGAAAATTTAAACATGGATGGTTGTCTATGGTACTTTGGTGGAATAAGTTCATCCCTCAAGGCTATATATGTCCAGAGAGAGAGAGAGAGAGAGAGAGATTCAAGTCAGATTTGTATTTGCCTATAGGCCTGTGGCCTGTTACAAAGGGGTTGAGAGCTCGTGTTCAATACTAGTAAACGTTTTTTTTTAAATTTATTAGCAGTATGTGCTAATGACAGCAATAAGCATAATTTCATGGATCCAGATTAGTGTAAAAACTACGGAGCTCCATAATTTGCGAATGTCCAATACGGTGAACACGAACTCACCCCGAAAGAGAGAGAGGGAGTGAGAGAGACTGCACGACGTTTAATTTTTACCTCATCGCGACCTAAAGCCCGTTCTTAATTGGGCGAACATTTGCTTCGCCGAACATAGTTCGGAGTATTCGTCGAACTTTACTTCGTTTCTTAACTGAGCTCATAGTTCGCCGAACATGGTTCGGACAGTTCGACGAACTATACTCGTTCTTAACTGGCTTATAATCAGATGCAAGCTTCGGCCCGAACTTGCGGCAGAAGCGCAGCAGACAGCGCGCGTGATCCAAAATGTAGGCTAAAGTCAAGCCGTCAAGTCAGTATACCTTAATCATCCATCACAGGGTAATTCAACTAACTACTGTGTCATTCTAGGTCCCAGAGACAAAAGGCTGCGCCTGCCACAAGTCAACAAATAAACAAATTCCCCCCGAAGCGAGTGAAGTACCTAGCGATACCGTCATCCTTTTTTCTTTTTTTTTCTTTCTTTCTTCCTCGTCCACAGGAAGCTCTCCGCTTTCAGCCAATCAGAGGCAAGGTTCGTCGAATAGGGCGAATATTCCCAGAACATGTTGAGCGAAGCTTTTTGGACCCCGAATATAGTTTCGTCGCGGTTGGACGAATAACCCGAACTATATTCGCGAAGCCAAAAAGCCAACTATATTCGCTGAATACTCCCAACTATGTTCACGAACAAATGTTCGCCCAATTAAGAACGGGCTTAACAAGGACTTTTTTCACGGCGGGGGTGCGAGCTTGCGGAAGCTGACCTTTAGGCCGTGTGGTTGATTGATTGATTGATGGATGGATGGATGTAAGTAAACATGGTGCTTAACGTCCACAGAAACCATACGGCTTATTAGGGACGTTAGGATGGATGGATGGATTGGTCGCTTTTATATAGCGCTATTCTTCGCTCTCGAGCAGACTCAGTGCGCTCTTGTCATCTGATTCTAAATGAGTGACCGCAGATCCTTATAGCGCTGAAGTGGTGTAGTGTACTCGCAGAGCTGTTCGGTTGTTACATGGCTGGTGCCACGTGAAACTGTTGCCGTCTCGGCGCGTTCTGCGTA
This sequence comes from Alviniconcha marisindica, assembly GCA_018857735.1. Lineage (NCBI taxonomy): Eukaryota > Metazoa > Mollusca > Gastropoda > Provannidae > Alviniconcha > Alviniconcha marisindica. The sequence continues at coordinate 619,271 of JABMCL010001163.1, read as the reverse complement.
CACCATACAGCTATGGACCCTGTCACGTCACTTGATGCAAAGCCACATACGTAGGGTGCATGCGTGTTTAGCTGTAAGCTGCCACCTGCATCTTGGGCAGAGTGACCGGGATCTTTTATGTGCTGCTGCGGGAACACGGGGGTGGAACGGGTACCGAAATAAGAGTCAGCACAGAAAGTTAACCCTGGGGAAGAAAATTCTCCCGCTGCTTCTCCGGGACGGGACTCGAGTCCTTTCGATCACGAGTTCGGCGCTCTAACCACTGAGCTATCCCCGCTCCCCGTGAAGATGGATTTTTGAGGGATGATGAAGTGATGCTTAATGTCCTCAGATGTCAGCTGACATATTAGGGACAAGATTGAAGGATTCGCTTGGTCAGCTAATATAACTGCGCTGTTTAATTTCTTTGGCACACTCTGATCAGCCGCCTGGACGCACGTTTGGTGAAGCACCGTATGATGTGTTCTGTTAATGGAGCATTTTTTTTTTTTTTAGCATGTCTTTGACCCCCCTCCCCTCCCTCCACCCCTCCTCCCCGGCCCCCCCCCCCCCCCCCCCCCCCCCCCCCCCCCCCCCCCCCCCCTCCGCCCTCCTCCCCTCCCCCTCCTCCCACCACCCCACATCCACACACACTCTCCTCCCGCGCATAAATCTGTGAACAGTATGCGAGCTAAGGATGATAGTAAAAGACACGAGCGTAATTGCTGCACTGATCCGCACGCATGGTATTTTGTTGGAGAATAAATACATTTACTGTCCGACCCGTACGCCATTGTATACGCAGGTTTAAAGCACCGACACAACCAAACCCAAAACGGCACCGGTTGCGTCATCATTTACTGCGCATGACAGCAGACAGAATCAGTCGTGAGAGTCAAATCGTCGGACGTAATGTGACAAGTTTTTGTTGTCTTTTTTGGTGCATAGATTTCAGGTGCAGGTGGGGGTTTAAATATGGTGTGAATGCGTAACTTAAAAACCAAACAAAAACCAAACCAAAACAAACAAGAAACAACAACAACAACAACAAACCAACAACAAAAATGGAAAACCAACAACAAAAACCAACAACAACAAAAATTTTTTTAACCCCTTCACTGCCATGATGTCTCTTAAAAACGACCAGTACAAGTGAGAAATTTGAAACATTTCAGCCATTTTGTTTTCTTTTTCGCACTGGATTGTGAAAGGATTTTCATCAAAATACATAGCTTTGAAAGTAGATGTGTTAAAGGACCGGAAACTGTCTGCAGGTGCGTCCTTGAATCTTTCAGCCAGGAAATCTTACAGGCTGGGGCAATGAAGGGGTTAAAGGCCGCCATCTAGTTGCACAGTTGTAAACTTTGCAAACTGTCCACAGGTGAACATGATATATTTATGTATATATATATTTTTGTAGTGATATATATTGATATATCTGAGAGAGAGGGAGAGAGATAGACATATATATATAAGGTTCACGGTCAGTTAACAAAACATGGCTCCCGCTGCGCTCTCTCTCTCTCTCTCTCTCTCTCTCTCTCTCTCTCTCTCTCTCTCTCTCTCTCTCTCCTCCCCCCCCCCCCCCCCCCACCCTCCTCCCTCCCCTGCTCCACACCGACACAAATTCGAGAGAGAGAGAGAGAGAGAGAGAGAGAAAGAGAGAGAGAGGGGGGGGGGTTCACAGTCAATTAACAAATTCACAGCTAATGAAACATTAAAAAGGCTCAGACTACTACGCCTGTCTTGACGCGGACTCATGCTGGTGATGACAATGCTGTGGTCGATGCAGATTCCCTCGGCTTGACCAAAGCCTCTTTCGCAATGACATACTTCATGCTTCAGGAGCTGTGTGAGAGTCGAGGTGGCCGTTCTGGCTGCCCGTCCTAACGAGCCTTCTGGTTTCCGTGGACGTAAAGAATTATTGAACCATGCTTCGGCATTGGTCTCAGCTTGTCCCTAATATGTCAGCTGACATCTGAGGACATTAAGCAACACTACCTACCTACCTACAATGTGATGGTCGAGTGTTTTTTTTTGTGCGGGGACTGCAGCCTGGGCACACGTCGTCAGCTGTTTTGTGATCCGTGGAAGCATCAGCTTTGCTGCTGTTTCAAATGGAACAGCAGTGATGACCACTTGTTTTTGTGCACGCCTGTGTCGCGCAGTTTCCTGATTTTTCGTTTGTTTGTTTGTTATTTTTGCATAACGATCTCTTACGAACTGGGCTGCTGGAATGATGCATAACACTTTCCTGGAATTATGCAGAATATAAATTCATTTTTGTATTGAAACATGAAGTTATCCGTAGAACACCAAGTTACACTTACTTACCGGCTTTCTGTGTCGGTTTTCTGTGTCAAAGCGAGCTGTGTGTCATTCTGTTGTTTTGTTGTTGTTGTTGTTTGTTTGTTGTAATTATAGCTGTTGGTTGTATTTTCATCACTGTTCTTAAATTTTTATATTGTTGTTGTTGTAACCTGTTTTTATTACTTGCTTGTTTCTGTATCTCACTCCGTACATATTTTTACTTTCTTCATGTCTGTGTCCTATGTATTTTGTTGTTGTTGTTGTTGTATTAAAAAAAATAATATAGCTGTTGATTTTATTTTCATCACTTCTTAAATTTTTATATTATTATCGTTGTATCTTGTTTGTGTTACTCGCTTGTTTCTGTATCTCACCCCGTACATATTTTTTACTTTCTTCTTCTCATTCTGTCGTCTTCATTGTCCCCCATACTGTTCAAACTTAAAGTGATGCGATTTGCGAACAATGATTTAGCATTTTTGTCTGTTTGTCTATCTGTCAATCCCCCTGTCTCTCTGTTTGTCTGTCTGTTTCTGTGTCTCCCCCTCCCCCTCTCTCCCCCCCCAAATAAACAAACAAACAAACAAACAAACAAACAAAACAAAAACATTATTTAAAAAAGAACAAAACAAAACACGAAAAGTTGCGAGTTTCCTATTAAAGCAAAGGATATTGACTTTGAAGAATAATTGTCGTTTTGTATTAATTGCCTCCTTTTTCCTCCTTTTTCCTTGGTTACCATTTTTAAATAATCATTTGTTTTCTCCGCACTTGATGAAAAATTAACAGTGTGTGTAAAGTTTTGTGGTAAACGAGATTATCATTGACACATAATCGATGTGTGATGTCGGTGGCTTTCCCGGAGTTATCGTCAACTTTTCGTGTGTGCATACCGATAAAGTGTGCGTGTGAGGCCGTTTGGGCAAACCGATTGTTTCTCCGTGCTGTACGTGCATGTAGTGTGCGTGTGGCTGTGGCGGTCTTTGTGCACAAGTTCCCGTGCTGTGCGTCTGTGGCACTGTCTGGGTAGGCAACAGTTTCCGTGCTGTGTTTGTGTGGTTGTGAGCGTGTGTTTTTGTGCTGTGTGTGTGACTGTGACTGTTTCCGTGCTGTGTTTGTGTGGCTGTGACGGTCTGTTTCCGCGCTGTGTTTGTGTGGCTGTGACGGTCTGTTTCCATGCTGTGTTTGTGTGACTGTGACGGTCTGTTTCCGTGCTGTTTGTGTCTGTGACGGTCTGTTTCCGCGCTGTGTGACTGTGACGGTCTGTTTCCGTGCTGTGTTTGTGTGGCTGTGACGGTCTGTTTCCGTGCCGTGTTTGTGTGACTGGGACTGTCTGTTTCCCTGCTGTGTTTGTGTGGTTGTGACGGTCTGTTTCCGCGCTGTCTGTGTGGCGGTGACGGTCTGTTTCTGTGCTGTGTTTGTGTGGCTTTGACGATCTGTTTCCCTGCTGGGTTTGTGTGGCTGTGACTGTGTTTCCGTATTGTGTTTGTGTGGTTGTGGTGGTCTGTTTCTGTGATGTGTTTGTGTAGCTGTGAGTGTGACGGTCTGTTTTCGTGCTGTTTGTGTGGCTGTGAGTGTGACGGTCTGTTTTCATGCTGTTTGTGTGGCTGTGAGTGTGACGGTCAATTTTCGTGCTGTGTTTTTGTGGCTGTGGGCGTCTGTTTCCGTGCTGTGTTTGTGTGGCTGTGACGGTCTGTTTCCGTGCTGCGTTTGTGTGGCTGTGACGGTCTGTTTCCTTGCTGCGTTTGTGTGGCTGTGTCGGTCTGTTTCCGTGCTGCGTTTGTGTGGCTTTGACGGTCTGTTTCCTTGCTGCGTTTGTGTGGCTGTGTCGGTCTGTTTCCTTGCTGCGTTTGTGTGGCTGTGTCGGTCTGGACGGAGGACAGTTTTCGCGCTGTGTTTGTGTGGAGGCTGTGTTTGTACGTCTGATGTCCGTCTCTTGTCTGGAATCAGAGGGCTGTCATGTGATTCTCCTTCCCTATCAC
>JABMCL010001163.1:605000-610000 GCA_018857735.1 Alviniconcha marisindica | reverse complement strand
TGTTTGTTTATCTAATATGTAATTAATTATTTTCAGATGCCAAGTCCTCAGACGTGATTGCTAGACGAGCCATCGCGGGCATATATCGGAGACGTAAGCGCTTCCGCTGAAGCTGACGTGGCAGAACTTTACGTCATCTCAGTGCCACGTCACAAGACTGACGCCAGGATCCTTTCTTTGCAGCCGTCGTTGAACTGTTTGAACGATTACTAAGGGAAATTCTTGTAACTGAACTCACAGTCAAATCGCCTGTGGTGGCGAGATATCCGCCTTCATTAGCGTCGCTTCCACCTGGACAGAAATCGACCGCGCAGCAGATCATCGCAACATCTGTCAGCCGCTCGCCTTCTCTGAACGCCTGGGAGACGCTGTCGTCATTGTGACGCTGCATGACGTCAAACCAGTGTTGAGCGTCATCGCGTGTGTTTTTCGCTTCGTTGGTGTTTTTTTCTTTTCTTTTTTCTTTCTCCGACTGGCTGGGGTGTTGTGACGCGGTGTGCGGATGATAGTGGAGTGGTCTCCCCTCGGTCTGGGGTCTGGCGCTGGACAGTGCATGGATACTGAGCGCGTGCAGCCGGACTCCGCCCTTCGCACCCCCCTGCAGCCAGACTCCGCCCACCTCACCCCCCTCCAGCCAGACTCCACCCACCTCACCCCCCTCCAGCCTACGCCGCACCTCCTCCCAGGTGAGTTACGCTTACAAACATTTTATATATATATTTTATTGTATGCTGTTATTAGTATCGCTGTTGTTTTACACAGTGATCTCTATTTCTGTGCTGGGAAGGCACACAGCTTGTTAAAGTTAAACATCCCGCGCCTTTCGCGTAGAGCGCATTGAGCGGTGTAGTCATAGCGACTGGAAGCGTTCTTTAGGATAGCTGATTATATCGATGAATGTTTTAACCTCTCCTTCTCTCAAGGCTGCGATCCACTTTCGGTCACAGTCATATGACTACATGATGTAAGATCAGTTGCTATGGGAACTCACAGACTGCGGCGTCACCGTCGGGTGACTGATCGTGTAAGTGTAGACTTCAGACTTGCTCTATTTTCACGCGAATACAGAATCAGATGAGAATTCAGAAAGTCTGAAACCTGCTTTACACGATCAGTCGCTCGACGGTGACATCAGGGTCTGTGCTTTCCCATAGCAACTGCTCTTACATCATGTAGTAACATGACCGTGATCGAAAGTGGTTCCTAGCTTTAATATGAGCTTCTTCCTGATATAACCATTTTGGTTGACTGGGCGTTAAAAACCAGTTGTTATCTAAGTCTGAATCAGCCCTAAGCTCCGACAGGCAAGAAACTCAGAAATGGTGGAAGCCTGCTCCAGTGGATGACTACCTGACGTGTAACTGACCCCTGGCTTTTATCTAGATATTTCCGCCCACTTACACAAGCGGGGTAAACAACATAACGTGTGTCTGATCCCTCGCTTTTCGCCAGATAGCTCCGCCTACTTAGACAAGCGGGGTAAACAACATAATGTGTGTCTGACCCCTCGCTTTTCGCCAGCTATAGCTCTGCCCACTTAGACAAGCGGGGTAAACAACATAACGTGTGTCTGACCTTCGCTTTTCGCCAGATAGCTCCGCCTACTTAGACAAGCGGGTTAAACAACATAACGTGTGTCTGACCCCTCGCTTTTCGACAGATAGTTCCGCCCACTTAGACAAGCGGGGTAAGCAATGTGTTGTGTGTCTGACCCCTCGCTTTTAGCCAGATAGCTCCGCCCACTTAGACAAGCGGGGTAAACAACACGACGTCTGTCTGACCCTCGCTTTTAGCCAGATAGCTCCGCCCACTTAGAAAAGCGGGGTAAACAACATAACGTGTGTTCCATCTCACGCTTCGAACTGCACAGACCGAGGGCGCTTGATTGTTGGGTTCGGAAACAGCACGGGCACGCGCTTTGCTGACGTTGCAGTGGTACTTGGACAGTCGGCGGACTCATCTAAGGTGTGTTTGTACGCAGGCGCTAAACTGGCTAAAGGTCATCTGTCGGTCAGACGGTGGCGAATGGTCAGCCGCTGCTGAACGATTTACACTGAGTAGCTGACAGAAGTACCTTTACCCTTCTGTAACAAACAGCCTTGAAACGTACGCGGACACGGATGAGTTGTGCGCTGGCAAGCATGCACTGACTCGGTCGTGCACACGCTCATTGATGCTCGCGCGAACAGGACAGAAACCAGTCCGGCCAGCCGATCACCAAGACACTCCGTCCTCAACTTGCGAGGGACACGTTGGCCATGTGGGCTTGTCACAATAGTCTGTCGAAGGTTGTGTGTGGAGAAAAATGGAACGGAGAGGGTATTATGATGCTATGATGCTCCGTGTGTGTGTGTGTGGAGGAAGGGTGTCGTAAAGCGAGGCTTGGATTGTATATTTCTCTCTCCCCCACCCCCTCTCTTTCTCTCTGCCTGTGTGTGTGAGTGAGTGAGTGAGTGAGAGAGAGAGAGAGAGAGAGAGAGAGAGAGAGAGAGAGAGAGAGAGTGTGTGTGTGTGTGTGTGTGTGTGTGTGTGTGTGTGTGTGTGTGTGTGTGTGTGTGTGTGTGTGTTCTCTTCCCACGCCCAAGACACTCCTCCTACTTGCGAGGGCACTTGGGCCTGTGGGCTTGTAAAGTTTTAGTTGTGTGTGGAAATGAGGAGAGGGTATTATGTGTATGTGTGTGTGTGTGTGTGTGAGGTGTGTGTGGAGGTTGTGTGCTTTCTCCCCCCCCACCCCATCTCTTTCTCTCTGTGTGTGTGGAGTGAGTGAGTGAGTGTAGTGATGAGAGAGAGAGAGAGAGAGAGAGAGAGAGAGAGAGGTGTGTGTGTGTGTGTGTGTGTGTGTGTGTGTGTGTGTGTGTGTGTGTGTGTGTGTGTGTGTGTTCTCTTCCCCCACGCCCACCCCCAATCTCTTTCTCTCTGCCTCTGTGTGTATGTGTGTGTGTGTGTGTGTGTGTGTGTGTGTGTGTGTGTGTGTGTGTGTGTGTGTGTGTGTGCTTTCCCCCCTCCCACTCCCAATCTCTTTCTGCTTCTGTGTGTGTATATAAGAGATGTGAGTGAGTGAGTGAGTGAATGAGAGAGAGAGAGAGAGAGAGAGAGAGAGAGAGTGTGTGTGTGTGTGTGTGTGTGTGTGTGTGTGTGTGTGTGTGTGTGTGTGTGTGTGTGTGTAATTTCGCCCCGAATATTGACAATGGCATGTTACTGTCAAATCTGAAAACTCGTCATTACTGCAACAACAACAACAACAACAATAACAACAACAACCAATGCAACGCAAGACGAAAGTCCAAAGCAAACCCCAGACTGCGCGAGAGTCGAGGGAGAATCCGTGGCACTAAGCCTCTAAATCCGCGAGCATAGCTGGGTGTTTCACAGCAAACAGAAGCCTCGACTATGGACAGCCGAGCGGCAAATGGCCCACATCCCATATCGGTGCACCACGGCCCTCCGAGTCTTCCGCCCCCGCCTTGTAGCAGCCCTGCTGCCTGGGGGCTCACTTCCCTCCTCCGGGGTGACTGGAGGGTGCGCGTGGAATGGGTGTAAGCCGTTGACTGCATGGGGTATGTTTGGCCAACCGGGTGAACAGTAGGTCCCCCTCTCATCGCTGTTCTACGTCCTCGAAAGAGATCGAGAAGTTTTGGGCGGCGAGCGCATAGGGAGCATTCACATTCCTGTGATATATATGTGAGCCGGTTTGGCCTAACGGTAAGGCGGTTTCCGCGGTCGAGCCTTCACTCTGTCGTCCCCTTCCCACGCTGTCCCCGTCCCTAATAGGCCATATCGCCTCCGTGGACGTAAAGCACCAAGAAAGAAAGACGGTAAGGCGTTAGGCTGGTAAGCAGAGGGACCTCGGTTCGAATCTGCTTCGGCTCTCCTTTCTCTTCACAAGGTGTGGTCTATGGACACTGTCCTGTGGCTTTGTCCCTCACAATTATGAAACATTAAAATGGCTCTCATCGCTGCTCATCTTAATGCAGGAATCATTCTGGCGGTGACAGTGTAGCGATAGGTATGTAATCTCCCTCTTCCCCCACCTCCATACTCTCTTCCCCCCTTCTCCCCGTCCCTAATAAGCCTTGTGGTTTCTGCGGACGTTAAGCACCATGTTTACTAGCTTACCCCTGATATATCGCCATGATGTAACAATACTGGTTGACTGGGCGTAAAACACAAAGTCTCTTACCTGTGATATAAATAAATGTTTACAAGAATATTATATATGGACAAGAACAGCATGTTACGCCCTCTGAGAACAGCATAGCGGCGTGCTGTGACGGTGCTCTATCAGTACTATGGCAGTGTGGTCTGACAGCACTTCTCTCGCCCATCAGTACCATACAGTGTAGCAGTGTAGTCTGACGGCACTTTTTCTCACCCATCAAGAGGAGACTATACCTAATGCAACACTGTCGCCATAAGAATGAGTTCTGCATTATCGGCATTCTGCGGGGATCTGGACGTAAAAAACCCCTAATTAATTACTTACTTACTACGGGGATCGGGGATAGCTCAGCGGTAAGCGCCAGACACGTGATCGAAAGATCGCGGGTTTGAGTCCCAGCAGGAGCGGCGGGAGAAATTTGCTTTTCTAGAGTCAGCTTTGTGTGCTGACTCTTATTTCGGTATCCGTTCCACCCCCGTGTTACCGCAGTAGCACGTAAAAGATCCGGGTCATTCTGCCAAAAGTGCGAAACATTCATGCACCCTACGTATGTGGCTTTGAATAAAGTGACACAGTAAACTGGTGCATGGTTGGTTGCATGGTGTACACAGAACGTGTGCCGAGACGCCAGCAGTTTCACGTGGCACAAGCCATGTAACAATAATAATAACAAAAGCGCTGTAAACGCACCGCTTTGCGTGGATATTATTTATGAAACAAAATAAACAAAACACGCGCTATAAAAGGCTACAGTCACTCATTCAGAATCACATGCGACATGAGCGCAGCGAGTCTGCTCGTGCGCATAGAACAGCGTTGTATTCAAGCAATCATTTAATTA
>JABMCL010001163.1:567500-600000 GCA_018857735.1 Alviniconcha marisindica | reverse complement strand
ACTACACTGTACTCTAATTCTTTCCTTTTTTTGTTTCTTTTTTTGTTGTTGTTGAAAAAAATCAGAAACAAAAATGACTGCTTGCGTTGTGTGTCCGTGTCATAATATAATAAATAAGCGTGTGTTTTTTTTAACCTTTTATGTGTTTAGATCTTTTTTGTTTGTTTATTTGTTTTCTGCAGGTGATATCAAAGATGGCAAATCTCAGAAAGTGCTAGATTGACCTGTAGGTCCGGAGTGCTTGATATCAAAGATGGCGAATCTCAGAAAGCGCTAGTCTGACCTGTAGGCCCAAAGTGCTTGATATCAAAGATGGTAAATCTCAGAAAGCGCTAGTCAGTCTGACTTGTAGGCCCAGAGTGCATGATATCAAAGATGGTAAATCTCAGAAAGCGCTAGTCTGACCTGTAGGCCCAAAGTGCTTGATATCAAAGATGGTAAATCTCAGAAAGCGCTAGTCTGGCCTGTAGGCCCAGAGTGCTTGGAACACGGGCCTTCTTGTTGGAGGTTATTGTCGAACTTGGGAAGACTGCAGACTCATATAATGAACTTCAAAAATCTTCATTTGAAATAGTCTGTCGGTCCTGCCAGTTTTAAGAGTCTCTTCTATGGTACATGCCACAGTCAGCCTTTCTTTCTTCTTCTTCTTTTCTCTGTCTGTCTGTCTGTCTGTCTGTCTGTCTGTCTGTCTGTCTGTCTGTCTCTCTCTCTCTCTCTCTCTCTTCTTCTCTCTCTCTCTCTCTCTCTCTCTCTCTCTCTCTCTCTCTCTCTCTCTCTCTCTCTCTCTATATATATATATATATATATATATATATATATATATATATATCACATCATTAGAGTCTTCTTATATCAGTGATTACTGCACTTGGTATTGCCTCAATACTGACAGGATTGTATGTTTTGGTCCGAAACCCAGCCCCGATACTCAACTCGTGTCATCGCGGCCTGTGTCCCCGAGGTTGACGTGACGTTGAAAAACAACCAACCAGTTACTAACTAGCCTGTATCCTCGAACATTAGATAGGAACGTAGCACTGTTGCTTGGTAGAGCACTTGCTAAGCGTTTCAAGGGGAGGCCTTCGGGATTCCATGCTCGATCGAAACCTCGGTTGTCTCGGTTGTTGCTGTTTTGTTTTTGTTTTTGTTTGTTTGTTTGTTTTTGTTTTTATATATCTAAATATGTTTATTTCGTTGTTTGCGAAGGAGGGGGGTAATTACTATGTATTACAATATTACTCTTTGTTTTGCTTCTTCTGTGGTATAATTAAAACCGAAGACCGTGCCAATTTGTTCGATTTAAACCAAAAAGTGGTTTGTCTATCAATATTTATCGTTTACTTTTGAAGTATCATTTCTCCCTAACCCAGCCTCGCGAAACCTCGGCAGTTTCGTTTTTCATTTTTGTATTTGTTTGTTCATTCATCTGTATTATGCATCTGTTTATTTTATTATTTGTTCTTGAAGCATCACTTCTCCAAACTCCAGCCTCGCGAAGCCCAGGACGATTTTTTTTCTTCTTTTTTTTCTTTTTTCTTTCTGCATTTATTATTTAATTATCAGTCCTCTTGAAGAAACACTTCTCGCAATCCAGCCTCGTGAAGCATCAGTCAGTTTGCTCTGTTTGTTTTTATTTATTTGTTTGTTTATTTATTTATTCTTCATTCATGAAGAATCACTTTCCCCAGTTTTATCCTCGGCCAGTTTGTTGTTGTTTTGTTTTGTTTTCATTATTTATATATTTAATTATCTTCTATTTAATTATTGTCTATTTTTGAAGCATCTTTTGTCCCGACTCTGTTCGCGAGCGCCCCAGAGCGCTGTCCAAAATGATGTTGGTGAATGCCCCAGGGCGCTGTCCATAATGATGTTGGTGAACGCATCAGAGCGCTGTCCATAATGATGTTGGTGATCGCATCAGAGCGCTGTCCATAATGACGTTGGTGATCGCATTAGAGCAATGTCCATAATGATTTTGTGAACGCATCAGAGCGCTTTCCATAATGATGTTGGTGAACTCCCCAGAGCACTGTCCATAATGATGTTGGAGAACGCCCAGAGCGCTGTCCATAATGATGTTGGTGAACGCCCCAGAGCGCTGTCCGTAATGATGTTGGTGAACGCATCAGAGCAATGTCCATAATGATTTTGTGAACGCATTAGAGTACTGTCCATAATGCTGTTGGTGAGACGCCACAGGGGGCCCTCCAGCCGCTGTTCATGAACGCTCCAGGGCGGTATCCAAACGCGGCTCGTGAACGCTGGGGCGCTAGCGGGGATAGCTCAGTGGTTAGAGCGCCGGACTCGTGATCGAAAGGTCCCGGGTTCGAGCCCCGGCAGGAGCGGCGGGAGAATCTTTCTTCTCCAGGGTCAACTTTGTGTGCTGACTCTCATTTCGGTATCCGTTCCACTTCCATACCACAGTAGCATGTAAAATATCCCCGGTCATTCTGCCAAAAGTGCAGGTGGCAGGTTACAGCTATACACGCATGCACCCTACGTATGTAGCTTTGCATGAAGTGACGTGACATGGTGCATGGTTGTATGGTGTACACAGTACGCGCCGAAACGGCAGCAGTTTCACGTGGCACCAGCCATGTAACAGCGCTGTAAGTACACCACTTCGGTGAATATTCAAAACGCGCTATAAAACGCTAGTCGGTCATTTAAGAATCACATGCGACAAGAGCGCAGTGAGTCTGCTAGAGAGCGGAGAATAGCGCTATATAAAAGCGACCAACAACAACAACAACAACGCCGTGTCCTCTCTGAGAGGAGACACACGTTGCGGGAACTAGACGATGAAACGCTCCGCGATCGGCTGCTTTGTAGACAACGCTGGGGACTGACACTGGATATTCCGCTTCGCTTCACCACTTTCTTCTGCCGTTATGATCGATGGACACGGCCTCGTTACCTTGCCCTCCACGGTGAATGGAACGACTGAATGGCTCACGTCGCTGCCCGTCTTAATGCAGAACCATTAACCATTGCAGATCTAGGTAGAAGCTCTCGCCTAGTTTTTCTGACATCGTTAAAGAGGTAAACACATGGTGAGCCGGTTTGGCCTAGCGGTAAGGCGTTAGGCTGGTAAGCGGAAGGACCTCGGTTCGATACCGCTTCGGCTCTCCTTTCTCTTCACAAAGGCTGTGGTTTGTGGACACTGTCCTGTGACTTTGTCCATCACTTCCTACTGAAACATTAAAATGTTTCTCTTCGCTGCCCATCTTAATGCAGAAGTCATTCTGGTGGTGACAGTGTAGCGATAGGTATATAATCTCACTCTTCCCCCACCTCCATACCCCCATCCCCCCATTCTCCCCGTCCCTAATAAGCCTGATGGTTTCTGTGGACGTTAAGCACCATGTTTACTTACTTACTAGGTAAACACATCTCCTGGGACTTTAGGTGTGAGCTGGTTTGGCCTTGCGGTAAGGCGTTCGGCTGGCAGGCAGACAGATGTCTGTTCGAGTCCTTTACGGCTCTCATTTTTCTTGAAAAGTTGTGGTTTGTGGACAGTCTGGTGCCTGCCTCTCACAGTTAATGAAATGTTAAAATGACTCACACCGCTGCCCATCGTAGTGCAAAATCGTTCTGGTAGTGTGACAGTGTAGTGTTATGTATAGTGCCTTTCATCATCGCCCTCCCTTCAGAGCTCAGGAGCTGTGTGAAAGTCGAGGTGGACATCCTGGGCTCCCGTCCTTAATAAACCTACGGTTTCTGTGGACGTACAGCAACACTTCTTTAAAAGCACCCCCACCCACCCCGTCCCTCCACGGGGATCTCGGTCCCCACCAGTACCTCACCGGAGACAACTCGGCGCTAAAAAAAAAAAAAGTCAGCTTGGTATTTCTGTCGACAACTCCCCGAGACAAGTCGACCGTTCAATTTTAACGCCGAGGTAAAGGTTGTCGGTGGCACGTTAGACCAAACTCCAAGCACCGGTGTGCGACATCCTTCCTCCAGCCACTGCCGTAGTTGATTACGCCATAGGCCTCGAAAAACTGTGAACTTACGGAGAGTTTTTCGTTGGTGCTCAGATGGCAGCTAAAGATGGAACAGACAACTCAGATTATATCAGGCGTTTCTTTCATAACCGCCCACGTTGCTTACGCCTGCACAAATAAAACCTAAAATCGTTTCAGTCGAGATGGAACTCTTCTTCTGCCCGGGCCGGACGCGCCTCATGTTTACGTGCATGCTTGGACGCTATGCTGCTTCCTTCCACAGTCTTGTTAATAACACCCACACCTTTGGTTTAAACAAAATTGTATGCATTCATCGTAATCATAAGCTCAACAAATAAGTACAGGAAACACAAAAGCGATATGCTTATTTGAGTGTTACCTATAGGGGGGCACTGACAGCGGCGGTGGACAGCTGCGCGGCGATAAAGAGTGTCCCCTTCAGTGGCGTAACCAGTTCTGGCAAAATTTGGAGGAAGGTGCCGGAAAGCGATGTTCGGAGTGTGACGTTAGATCAGTCAACCAAAGCGGTAGGAGTGCCTGCGGTCAGCAGGAGACGCGAGCCGCTCGCGCGTCCAGCGCTACACTTTATCGGGGTGGTTATCAGTGCAAACAAGTGCGGGGAGGCTCGGGTGGAAATCAAGGGTACTCCAGCCCCTTACACCTCGTTGAGATGATTGTTGGCTGGCTCGTGAGGACACCCGCCCCACGGCCGGGTACTTCCACCCTATGTTTGATCTGTCCCTCGGGTAGCCACCGCGCTCACGGGAGGAGAGAGAGCTGAGCCTTCATGAAGTTGTGTGTGTGTGTGTGCGTGCGTGCGTGTGTGTGTGTGTGTGTGTGTGTCGTGCGTGCGTGTGTGCGTGCGTGTGTGTGTGTGCCACCCGTGTGTGTATGTGTGTGTGTATGTGTTTGCGCGCGCGTGTGAGTGTGTGTGTGTGTGCCACCCGTGTGTGTGTGTGTGTGTGTGTGTGTGTGTGTGTGTGTGTGTGTGTGTGTGTGTGTGTGCACCGTGGTGTGTGTGTGTGTGTTTGTGTGTGTGTGTGTGTGTGTGTGTGTGTGTGTGTGTGTGTGTGTGTGTGTGTGTGTGTTGTGTGTGTGTGTGTGGCTGTGTGTGTGTGTGTGTGTTGTGTGTGAAGAGAGAGAGAGAGAGAGAGAGAGAGAGAGAGAGAGAGATTCTTCACGAAACCCAAACTGTGCAAAGTTTTGCTAAACTCTTCGGATTTTGTTCAGTTAATCGTTTCTACAGCTCGCGGCTTGTTCACCTTGTGGGTTCACCTGCACGGTCTCAGAAATCCCTGAGATTTCCAGTTTATGAAGTCGTTACTTGAGTGGGGTTTCTTTCTGTTGTTTTCGATTTCACATGCGAGTGTGCAACAAAACAATTTATCTTGTAGGATACATTTGCGACGCAGCTGTAATAACAGCAAGTCGGTTATGACGTCATAGATGCAGTATACGAATCCTCGGCTTTAAAAATGGCGTTGAATTATTATTATTATTATTTTGTTGTTGTTGTTAGGACAGAACAAAAATGTTACTAGAATTGAATTAAAAAGCACAGTGTGTTAAAATGTACACGTCAGACAATCAGGTTGGTCATACCTCATAATAACTACACTATCCCCCTCTTTGTCTCCCCCCTGACACACACACCTTTAAAATCCAAAGACTCCGTCTCTCTCTAGGTAGGTAGTGTTGTTTAATGTCCTCAGATGTCAGTTGTCATATTAGGGACAAGCTGAGACCAATGACGAAGCAGGGTTCAGTATAGCTTTATGTCCACGGAAACCAGAAGGCTCGTTAGGACGGACAGCTCAGGACGGCCTCCTCGACTCTCACACAGCTCCTGAACTATGACCGTCTCTCTCTGTTTTCGTTTAGAATCTTATGCTTTTTCCCTTGCTAGACAAATATGGTGTCAAAACCAATGCAACGACATGTGCACGGCTTTCACGGATGCACGTGCACGACCGACCCCCCCCAGGAGCCTCCCACCGTGCACTGTGCGCGCCTCAGTAGCACGTGCAGCTCTCATGCCTCTGACAACTACCGCCTGGCGACAGCACGGCACCGACAGCCGCAGAATCATACGGAAAACGTCCTGTTTTGATTTCGTGAAACTGTGTTGATATTGTACAGAGGATGGCACGCGCGCGTGTGTGTGTGTGTATGTGTGTGTGTGTGTGTGTGTGTGTGGCGCGCGCGCGCGCGTGTGTGTGTGTGTGTGTGTGTGTGTGTTCGAAGCAAAGTGTAAAACATAACTGCCGTGCTTTTATGATATTTTTAAAGCTCACCAATGAAGTGGCTTCTCCCCCCTCACCCCCCCTCTCATACTCTCTCTCTCTCTCTCTCTCTCTCTCTCTCTCTCTCTCTCTCTCTCTCTCTCTCTCTCTCTCTCTCTCCTCTCAGTGGCCTAAATGAATAAATGTATCCGTATCCGTCTCTCTCTCTCTCTCTCGCTCTCTAATGTGTGTGTGTGTGCGTGTGCGCGCGCGCGTGCGTGTATGTATGTATGTATGTGTACATGTGTGTGTACGTGTGTGTGTACGTGTGTGTACACATATGTGTGTGTCAGACAGGGTAAGGACGGACACCTAAAATGATATATCGTATTAAACCGAATTCCCGGATCTCCTCAAACATAAGCATGAAATGTAAATGATGCCGGAGTAACCTGAGACCAGTATGATCGCATCGTCACACACCAGTCTCACATTTCGCGACTCCATTGTGTGTATTCTGTCTCGCCCGGTTGCACATGTATGCCGCTCAGCCCTTGCCGTTACTCGTCAAGAGCTCCTCCTTTTCACTGCAGCAGTGACAGCTCGTTACCTACTCACCACAGAATCAGTGTATACTTTTCCGGGGTTTTCCCCTTCTTTCTTCTTGTCTCTTATATTCACGTTGGTGTTATTCAGAATCAGTGTATACTTTTCCGGGGTTTTCCCCTTCTTTCTTCTTGTCTCTTATGTTCACGTTGGTGTTATTCAGAATCAGTGTATACTTTTCCGGGGTTTTCCCCTTCTGTTTTCTTGTCTCTTACATTCACGTTCGTTTTATTTGTAATACGAAACAACGATGAGGGCACGACAGCCATGGTTGTGACTGCGGACATCCAACCAGCTGTTGCCTTACAAACGCCGACAGTCCAGCCCCGGTGTCAAGGGCGCGGAGATGACGACAGAGATGAGAGAGATGATTGGACGATAAACAGCACGAGCGGAAGGTAGCTCGCTGTTTGGATTCCCCGATAGCGTCATGTGTCGGCCCACAGGACAGCGATGGGGGACGCGAATGCAGACAGGAGTTTGTCAGCTAGATAGAGATCTAGAATAGAAGCGATTGTGTGCAGCTGGTGACCATGGCAGTTCTGACGACAAAAATACCAACTGAAACAACGGGGGCCAAACTCCGTTCACTGCACACAGCAACAGCAGAGACACAGGTGACAATGAGGCCATACGTTGCCACGAGGCTGTGACGTTTGTGGGAGGGAAGGGGGTAGTTTCCTGTAACTGTTATAAGTTTTGTTACAATATTAGAGCCAAGGAGAACAAAATTTAATCCTGTTACAATATTAGAGCCGAGGAGAACAAAATGTAATCCTGTTACAATATTCGAGACGAGGAGAACAAACTTTAGTCCTGTTACAATATTAGAGCCAGGGACAACAAAATTTAATCCTGTTACAATATTAGAGCCAGGGACAACAAACTTTAATCCTGTTACAATATTAGAGCCGAGGGAGAACAAACTTTAATCCTGTTACAATATTAGAGCGAAGGAGAACAAACTTTAATCCTGTTACAATATTAGAGCCAAGGAGAATAAACTTTAATCCTGTTACAAAATTAGAGCCAGGGAGAAAACTTTAATCCTATTACAATATTAGAGCCAAGGAGATTTTTCTTTTAATCCTGTTACAATATTAGAGCCAAGGAGGACAAAATTTAGTCCGGTTACAATATTAGAGCCGAGGAGATTTTTCTTTTAATCCTGTTACAATATTAGAGCCAAGGAGAACAAAATTTAGTCCGGTTACAATATTAGAGCCGAGGGAGAACAAACTTTAATCCTGTTACAATGTTAGAGCCGAGGGAGAACAAACTTTAATCCTGTTACAATATTAGAGACGAGGAGAACAAATTTTAATCCTGTTACAATATTAGAGACGAGGAGAACAAACTTTAATCATGTTACAATATTAGAGCCAAGGAGAACAAACTTTAGTCCTGTTACAATATTAGAGCCAAGGAGAACAAACTTTAGTCCTGTTACAATATTGGAGCCAGGGAGAAAAACTTTAATCCTGTTACAATATTAGAGCCAAGGAGAACAAAATGTAATCCTGTTTCAATATTAGAGCCAAGGAGAACAAACTTTAGTCCGTTATTTCTTTGTGTGATTAAGGACGTCTGACAAGGAATGTTTTGTCAAGAAACTGCGAAACGTAACCAGTAAGTCGTAATATTAATTATATTTGTGGACAGTGAGCCGGTTTGGCCTAGCGGTAAGGTGTTAAGCCCGTTCTTAATTGGGCGAATGTTTCTTCGCGAACCTAGTTGGAAGTATTCGGCGAAGCTAGTTGGTTCTTAATTGGGCCAACTTTTCTTCGCGAACCTAGTTGGAAGTATTCATCGAAGATATATTCAGGGTCCAAAAAGCTTCGTTCAGCATGTTCTGGGAACATTCGCCCTATTCGACGATCATTGCCTCTGATTGGCTGAGAGCAGAGCTGTCCTGTGGATGAAGAAAAAATCAAAATCAAAATGGATGACGGTGTCGCTAGGTTCTCCACTCGCTTCGGAGGGAATTTGTTTATTTGTTGACTTGTGGGAGGCGCAGCCTTGTCTCGGAGACCCAGAATGAGATTGTAGTTAGTTGAATTACCCTGTGAGGGATGATGAAAGTATATTGACTTGACTTGACTGGACTTTAGCCTACATTTTCGATCATGCTGTCTGCTGCGCGTCTGCCGCAAGTTCGGGCCGAAGCTTGCATCTCATTACAAGCCAACTGAGAACGAAGTAAAGTTTGGATTGTCCGAACCATGTTCGGCGAATTAAAAGTTCAATTAAGAAACGAATCATAGTTCGTCGAACTGTCCGAAGTATGTTCGGCGAACAATCATACGCCCAGTTAAGAACGGGCTTTAGGCCTGTAAGCCGAAGGACCTCAGTTCGTTTCCGCCTCGGCTCTCCTTTCTCTTCAAAAGTTGTTGAGTGTGGACACTGTCTTGTGACTTTGTCCCTCACAATTATTGAAATATTAAAATGGCTTTACACTGCTGCCCATCTTAACTGATGCAGAGTCATTCTGGTCGTGATAGTGTAGTGCTAGGTATATTCTCCCTCTTGCCCCATCTCCTGGGATCTCGGTCCCCGCCAGTACGTCTTCGGAGACAACTCGGTGTTACACAAGTTTAATCAAAATGTCAAACACATTTCTTTTAAAGTTAATAATTTAAAAAACTTTAACCAAAATGCTTGTGAACTGTATTTTTTTCTCGAAGGCTTGGCAGCCAACTTCTGCAGTAAGGTCTTCTTCTTTTTTTTCTTCTTCTTTTTTTCTTCTTTTTTTTTGGGGGGTGGGTGGGGGGGGGCACTGGATCAGTTCAAAACAGTGTGTTGGGTCCAAGCTGGTGTCTCTTTGGAACAGCGGTGACAAAGAAAGGCGACGTAAGAACACAAGAGAGAGAGAGAGACAGAGAGAGAGAGAGAGAGTGCAAGCTGTCATTGCACGAGTCACTTAGTTTCCTGGGTTGGTAGTAGTCGTTTGGTTTCCAAGGAAACGTAGCAGTTCGCCGACTTCCCTGATGATAACGGCTGGTTTCCCGGATGTTGCAGGTAAGGCGGTATAAACAATGAAGGCATATCAATACAATACAACTTTATTGCCAACTGTCAATACAATTCCGCGAGGAATCGTCTTACCTGGTTAGGCTACACCGAGCAGCCGCGAGAGCAGCGCTACCCATTCCTGCAAGCGTGTGCAGTATTTTCTATTGTCCAAACAATGGCATTTCGACCTAACTAGCCAGCCGAGTAAGCAAGCGGGATGAAAACAGTCTACCAACGCCGTGACATGATCAACATCGACCTCATAGTCCTCCGAGTGGTATAATTATAGCTAGCTGACACAATTATTTTGTCAAGACGATCACGCCACGAGGAATGGCATAGAGTCTTAATAGCATAGCTGATTGTTTAAATAACACGAATCAAAATCCTATGCGTTGTATTTCAATAAATCCTTGTTTAATCCACACCTTATATGCAGTCAGCTGGGTTCTAAGTAAACTCATGACGAACTGACGAAAATCTATTGAAGTGAGAAACAAGTCGATTAATTCAGATCGTTAGTCAACTTAGCACAGGGTGAAACGAATGTCAAACGTTCAAATGCTGGATTACCTCCTCCTTTTTTGTGCTCAGTTTCATATTCGTACGTGTGTAAAAAAGAAAATGGGGACCATACGCGGACGTGCGGAAAGCCGTAGTCATATATGTCAGTCCATTTACCCTCTTGCAAATTCAACGTTCTCATCCAGTGAACCCTTTAGATTAACTTTCTTGAGATTAATTCCTTGTCAAAATTCTCCATGCGACGTTTGGCGACAAATAACCAACTATTTGCTCTCCCTGATTTATTCTGTTTCTGCCAAAAGTTACACATATGAGGGGAACGTGCACTATCTTAGCCGCATGAATTATCGCTGTGCTTCGTGAAAGGAAATAATACACTATGGAAAATTCCACACTTTCGACTAAGCCTCAAAACTGAGTGATAAAACTGCCTTGAATCATACACGCAGTTGAGTACGTGTGATAAGTTCGCGCTGTGCCGTATTTGGGTTGTGGACAAAGACGTGGACCACCACTTGGACCCCCGGTCCAGCAAGCACAACAAAAGTGAGATCCCAGACGCGAGCTGCACGTGCGTTGCTAGGTGCCAGACCAGGGCGGGTGTTCAACGCATGACACAAAGTCGATGTTGTACCTGTTGGGGAGGACAAGGGTTCAACAATGGCGGAGTTTTGATCGAGGAAGGATTTGCAGATGAAGGATTTGCTTCTCGTTTTCAGCTTGCCTGACTGACATCTGAAGCATTCGGGGTTATACGTTTTGCTGATTGTCTGTCTGTCTGTCTGTCTGTGTCTGTCTGTCTGTCTGTCTGTCTGTCTGTCTCTCTTAGTGTGTGCTCTCTCTTGCTCTCTCGCTCTCTCGCTCTCTCTTAGTGTGTGCGCTGTCTCTGTTAGTATGTTCTCTGTCTCTGTCTCTGTCTCTCTCTCTTAGTGTGTGCTCTTCCCCCCCCTCAGTGTGCGCGCGCTATCTCTCTCTGTCTCCCCACCCCACCCCCCACCCTCTCTCTCTCTCTCTCTCGGTGTGTGTGTGTGCGCACACGCGCGTATTATATGTTATAAAAGGTGCTATTTTGGGTCGTAACTGTATAACCGTGCCACAGTATCACACGAACTTGCAGCGAGGAATAGACTACAAGTGCAGTCACGCTCGATCGAATTACTCACGGCAGAGCTGTGAAAAGCCCTCGGTTTATCCTCGCTCGTTTCTTGCTACACGGGCCGTATACGGCACGACTAATTCCCCGCATTGCGCCCCCTGCCATAACGCGGGTTTGATGGTGCAGCCAGGCCGTGGCGGCGCTGTTGTCAGCACGAGGGACACACGCGGGAGGGACGCCAGCTGCCGGCCAGTGATGGCAGGAGAGACAAAAAAAAGGCACGTGCGGGCCGCGCGCCCACTTCGCCATTGTACGCTAGTGTTCGCCTCAAGACGGATCGCAAAACAATTGACGTGAATCGAAGAGAAGTAGGCAAAATCGATGCGGGGATTATCGACGCGAGAGGGCAGGGTAGGTGACAGAAGGTGGACTGCGATCATAGGCCTGACGGTGGCCGTACACACGTGGTCCATACATATGCATTCGTTTAGGTAGCAGCTCGAGTCGGGCCTGGGCTGGGACACATAAGCGGTAGAAGTACAGCCTTTGGACAGGGCCACTTAGAGACTGTAGTTATAGAAGACGTTAGCTATTGATTTTGCAAGTTTAAGCAGTATAAAAGTCGGCTTTGGATCAGGCTACCTGGGTTAGAGCTCAGGAGCTGTGTGAAAGTCGAGGTGGCTGTCCTGGGCTCCCGTCCCTAATAAGCCTACGGTTTCTGTGGACGTAAATCAACACTCAACCAAATTCTACTTGGGTTGTGCAAGACAGCCATAGATTGGGCTACTGGGGTTGTAATAATAATAATGTACATTTATCATGCGCTTATCAACGCCCTGAGCGCTCACATGATACGTATTAACCTAAATACAATATTATATACACACGTAGAGGACAATCCTACCGAAACAGTTTACTTAAGGCATTATATGGGAACACACACACACACACACACACACACACACACACACACACACACACACACACACACACACACAACAAAAAACAGCAAAAACAAAAACACACAAACACACACACATACACAAACACACACACACACATACACACAACACACACACACACACACACACACACACACACACACACACACACACACACACACACACACACACACACGTCAGTCACCGTTATAACTATCCTGGTTGACTGGGGGTAAAAAAACAAAAAAAACAAGCTTCTGTGCAAGTTAGTCTTTGATAGGGCTATTTTGGTAGCACAAGTCAGGCTGGGAGAGGGCTATTTTGGTAGCACAAGTCAGTCTTGGATAGGGCTATTTTGGTAGCACACGTCAGTCTTGGATAGGGCTATTTTGGTAGCACAGGTCAGTCTTGGATAGGCATTTTGGTAGCACCTCAGTCTTGGATAGGGCTATTTTGGACACACGTCAGTCTTGGATAGGGCTATTTTGGTAGCACACGTCAGTCTTGGATAGGGCTATTTTGGTAGCACACGTCAGTCTTGGATAGGGCTATTTTGGTAGCACACGTCAGTCTTGGATAGGGCTATTTTGATAGCACACGTCAGTCTTGGATAGGGCTATTTTGGTAGCACACGTCAGTCTTGATAGGGCTATTTTGTAGCACACGTCAGTCTTGGATAGGGCTATTTTGATAGCACACGTCAGTCTTGGATAGGGCTATTTTGATAGCACACGTCAGTCTTGGATAGGGCTATTTTGATAGCACACGTCAGTCTTGGATAGGGCTATTTTGATAGCACACGTCAGTCTTGGATAGGGCTATTTTGGTAGCACACGTCAGTCTTGGATAGGGCTATTTTGGTAGCACACGTCAGTCTTAATTGCACTGAGTCACTTCGGTAGTACAAGCCACCTGCATTAACTGGATAGGGTCAGTTTTGGTTGCAGGAGTAGGCCGTAATTGTATCGGGCCACTTTAAGCCGCACACGTCAGCCGGCATCGGGTCAGTTTAGGTAGCACACGTTAGCCCGCATCGGGCCAGTTTAGGTAGCTTAAGTCAGCCCGCATCGGGCCAGTTTAGGTAGCTTAAGTCAGCCCGCATCGGGCCAGTTTAGGTAGCACAAATCAACCTTGACCACAATGGGGGCAAGTTTGTGTAACGTCAGCAGCATTTGGACAATTTAGGCAGCGCAAGTCAAAAAAATTCCCTACACTAAAAGGACAGTTTACATAGCGCAAGTCAGCCTCTGTACTAAAAGGACAGTTTAGGTAGCGCAAGTCAACCTCTGCACTAAAAGGACAGTTTAGGTAGCGCAAGTCTAACAAATACTCTGCACAAAAAGGACACTTCAGATAGCGCAAGTCAGCCTCTACACTAAAAGCGTAATTCAGCCTCTGTACTAAAAGGAGAGTATGAATAACCTCTGCAAATAAGAGATACTAAATCAATAAATAAGGAGAGTTTAAATAACCTCTGCAAATAAGAGATACTAAATTAATTAATTCATAAATAAATAAATAAATAAATAAGGAGTGTTTAAATAACCTCTGCAAACAAGAGATACTAAATACATAAATAAATAAATAAAAGAGTGGCAGCGTTATTTAAAAGAAGGAGAGTGACATAAGACATATTTTGAAGTTTGGCGATCCGGAGTATTAAATCAGATAGGCCCACTTAAACACCGTTGCGTGCTGCGCGAACACTCCTCGCCATCGAGCTGTGAGAGGTTTTTGATGGTCAAGAACATTGTAGCAGCATCATACGCCAGAAAATGCATATGGCGTAAGCGCGCCAGGTGACGTTGATAGAAACATTAGCATGAAAAATGTGTAGGTTAGTTAAGTCGAGTGGACGTTGATAGGAATATTGGCATGAAAAATGTGTAGGTTAGTTAAGTCGAGTGGACGTTGATAGGAATATTAGCATGAAAAATGTGTAGGTTAGTTCAGTCGAGTGGACGTTGATAGGAATATTAGCATGAAAAATGTAAAAAGTGTAGGTTAGTTAAGTCGAGTAGACGTTGATAGGAATATTAGCATGAAAAATTGTGTAGGTTAGTTAAGTCGAGTAGACGTTGATAGAAACATTAGCATAAAAAATGTGTAGGTTAGTTCAGTCGAGTAGACGTTGATAGAAACATTAGCATAAAAAATGTGTAGGTTAGTTCAGTCGAGTAGACGTTGATAGAAACATTAGCATCAAAAATGTGTAGGTTAGTTCAGTCGAGTAGACGTTGATAGAAACATTAGCATGAAAACCTGTAGGTTAGTTTAGTCGAGTAGACCCCATGTCATACCGAGTTTGACGATATCATTCTGGCAGGCAGAGTTGTCTTCCAGTTACGCACCTGCTCCCCCTCCACCCCCCCCCCCCCCCCCCCCCCCTCCACACCTCGGCATGTTTGAGATATTGCAACACACACACACACACACACGCACGCATGCACACACGCGCACGCACGCACGCAAACACACTTACACGCACACACACATGCGCACACACACAGACACACACACACACACACACACACCACCACCACACCACCACCACCACCACCATCACCACCACCAACAACAACAACAACAAGTACTGATGACATGCGGTAAGTTTTCTCATTACAAACTTACCGCACGTCATCAGTATCCGTGTTAAAATAAATAAGCGTTCGTTTGAATCTTTTTGTGTTTGGACCTTTTCCCATTACAAGGTAATGATGGAAATCGAGCTGTTGCTTCTCGTTGATGCGTGCACCTGCTGGATCCTGCCGGCTGCACCTCCCTGCCCGTTAACACGGATGCAATGATCCGTAATCATAGCCGCGTCCACGTGTGCTTCAAGGTGGGAGGTGGGAGGTGGGCGGGTGGAGGGGGGTGTGGGGGGGGACGGGGCGGGGGAGGACTTGAATGTTTCCGTAATGCAGATGGCTCGCTTCGCCAATCATAATCTAGGTTTTAATCGCCTCACTGTCGGTGGAAGGGCTGGATCCGTGGACCCTATAATTAGATAGGTCCGTGGCTGGATCCGTGCAGGACAGAGCCCAGGAGCTGTGTGAAAGTCGAGGTGGCCGTCCTGGGCTCCCCGTCCTTAATCAGCCTGCGGTTTCTGTGGACGTCAAGCAACACTTCAACAAAAATCCGTGTAGGCCAGGAACTACATGCAGTGCGAGGCAGTGCAGTTCGGCTGAGTCCTCCGACAGCCAGAGAGCGCACGATGTCCCCCTACGCTCGGATGTCACCTCTGTGCACGTGCTGCTTGCTCCCTTATCTCCCCCTCGCGCGTGCACCTAGGATGCCGCGAGAGGTGGCACGGGGCTCGGGGCGTCAGCTGGCGCTGGTGGCGATGAAAGAGAGCGATAAGGGGGAAGACACTATCAGCAATGATTCCGTCCTTTGTCACTGCCTCCCGTCTTGGGGCTCCTGCCTGCCCCGCTGTCTGTCTGTCCGTCGGTCTGTTTGTTTGCCTGTCCGTGTCGGCCACGTAACGCTTGGACAGGTGGTCATGACCGCAGAGAGACTGCTGGACTGTTGTTGGTCGGCTGTAGCTGATATGTCTATATCTCTCTCTGTCGATCGTGACAAGTGCCACTTGTTTAGACCGCGGACAGCTTCTCTACACTTTAGAGAACGGTTGTGAAAAGCTGATTGAAAACCACTACAGTGACACACAACCGCATGATAGCCAGTGTCGATGTAGATTAGGCCGTGTCGTAGTTACAGTTGCTGTTAGGCTCTGCAAGGGTACGGAACTCGTCCCCGGTTGAAAATTACGAAAATTGTAAATTTGTCCTGTCTCGCCATTTCCCGTTTCCAAGGCGTGTTGGTTTTGACACGATGACGATGGACCTATTTGAAGAATGCATCCACATTCACGTTTTGACGATGTTCAGGTCACCCTTGTCATGCAGTTCTTTTCACCGTGCATTACAAACATCAATGCCTGCAGATGCATTGTATCGTTATTTTGTATCTCAGTAAACTGTTGTTTAACCAAAAGTTCTTTCCAAGCGTTTATCTACCTACCCCCCCCCCCCTCCCCATCCCCTCCCCAATCACCAATTCATAAACTAGTTTTCTACATGCGTTTTCGTAACGTAGGATGATAGTTTTTGAGGATGTACCTCTGATGGAGTTCATGTACCTTGTATTTACAAGCACGCCAGGTGAGAGTTACCAGATGCAACTCAGGTCTTTGTTGTTGTGCTTGTGTGACGTCTTTCGAGCGCTAATTATCTCCCTTGTGTGTTGTTGGCTGAGTGTTGTTCCAAGCAAAAATTGTGGTCATCCTTATCTCCGTCAGGGTAAACACCAACCGTCGCATTGCTTTTTGCTGCAATAGTTGTACAAATAAAACACTGCTCTTGACAAAACACACAAAAATAGCACACGTGTATGAAAGGCAGACTTGGGTCGCCTCATATCAGCTGGGGAAAACACTTGACATAGGTGAGGGTCAGAAAAAAAATACCCCCCCCCCCCCCCCCCGCCCCAGCTTGTGATGACAGTAAACACTTTCAGACAGCCGAGTGCGCCGTGTGTTACTTGTATTTTGTGTCATTGACACAATGTGGGTATTAAGGGGGTGTATCATAGGTGACGGCAGAAAGATGTATGCGTTTGCACCCAGCCACCCGACCGCCCTTTCACCGGCAATGGGGAGATCGGGGTATCTGTCACCCTAGTGGACTTTTGTCCGCGGTTGGCTTTTCCACTGACACCTAGCATTGCTCTCCACCCGTTCCCTTCTGATTTCGGGTATTTTGCAGGGTGGGAGGTGGGGGGTGTTATTGTTTGCTGCTTTTCCTCCTTCTTTGCTTCTTCTTCTCGATTGCTTCTTGTTTGTTTTTCTTCTTCTGCTTTTTATTTGTTTGCTTTTTGTTGATTTTTGCTTCTTCCTCTTCTTGTTTGCCTCTTCCTCTTTTTATTTGTTTCTTCTTCTCCTCCTGTCGTCCTGAGCTGACCCTATGCAAATGACAGGACGTTAAAATCCAACAACTAACTAACTCTTCTTAGTAATAACATATGTGAAAATAATCATGATGATGAAGATGGTGATGATAATTACAATAATAATGATGTTGATGATGATAATAGAAATTTCTAAAGCTGGCTGGCTCAAAACGCTGAGCAAACATAGCACACATAATACACACACATACACACATAATACACATCAAAACAGAGCTTCTCCCTCGTTAGGATCTCCGCAGATGGCACTTTAATTTCTGCGTCCGCGTTACCCTAGCGCAAGGATTCTTCTTCTTCTTCTTCTTTGATGGTGACTGAGATTATTATCGGTGTTTGCTCGCGATGTTTCAGAAGGCGAAATAGTTAAGTATTGTTGAAACCGATTTTTGTTTTTTAAATTCCAGTTCCGTATATAACCAAACCAGTATCTGTTGAAGCTGGTTATCCCCTCCCTCTCCATCCTCTCCCCCCCCCCCCCCCCCCCCCAACAACTCTCCCCCTAAAAAAGAAGAAGAAGTAGATTAAAGAGAAGAGAGAGAGAGAGTAACTTGATGTAGGAGAGAGAGAGAGAGAGAGAGAGAGAGAGAGAGAGAGAGAGAGAGAGAGAGAGAGAGTTCAGAAACTGCTTATGACACTGAGTAAGGTAGCACTTTATGCTGTCAACCAAATGTTGCGAGTACGCACGTTTCGATCTATGTTACCATTAATAATACTTTTTTTTCTTTTTTTTCTTTTTTCTAAGCAGCAGATGGAGTGATTTGTGTCAGCCCACAAACAAGTGTAACAGAGGACGGGAAAACGGGACGATCTGTTGCTAACCGTTATCACGACGATCACTGTTTTCAGAGCCGAGGGTGGGCTATTGATGACGAGACGACCTGTATTACGTGACAATAAAACAACACTAACGATGACAAGGGTGATACACGACGTCACTAGACGCGCAGCCTTTTTGTAACGGTGGAAAACAGGCCCCCTCAAACTGAGAGCCGGTTTGGCCTAGCTGTAAGGCTGATAAGCTGTAAGGCTGATAAGCGGAAGGGCCTGGGTTCGATACCGCTTCGGCTCTCCTTTCTCTTCAAAAGTTGTGGTTTGTGGACACGGTCTTGTGACTTTGTCCCTCACAATTAATGAAACATTAAAATGGCTCTCATCGCTGCCCATCTTAATGCAGGTCATTCTGGTGGTGACAGTGTAGCGATAGGTATATACTCTCCCTCTTCCCCCACCTCCATACCCCCTTCCCCCCATTCTCCCCGTCCCTGATAAGCCGTATGGTTTCTGTGGACGTTAAACACCATGTTTACTTACTTACTGCCCCGCAATGCCGTGCCGTACCAACGGGAAAGACTCCGTATAAAGCACGATGACAAAGCGTATGTTTCAACGGTGTTACTAACCATGCTCATGTACATGACAGCAGCAACTGCAATAGCACTCAGTCACAGAGAAAACAATAGCTGTAAAAGACAAATGTTCGCTGACAATAATGCTAACAAAACATTTTAATAATAACGAAAGCGCGGAAAAAGCGCGTAGTCTTGAAGTGAAGCGAAGAAGAAGAAAAAGAAGAAAACAAATTCAACAATACCCAGAGGAGAAGAATGAGTGGGGACAATTTACGAGGAGAAAAACTTTGAAGGGTCTTTGTTTTAAAATGCAAATATTGCACTTGTAGGAGTCTTAACCCACGGTGGCAGGGCCATTTACTGGTGACAAATATGAATGACACAATCGGGGAGGCCCCCGAACGGCTTTTGTCGTCTGCTGAAAACCAAGGCACCCTGGGTTCGATCGCCGGAAGAGATGGCGGGAAGAAAAACGCCGAGACCACAATGCAAAGCACTGCTTCCGGCCCGAACTGACGTGCGTGCGCATTTATTGCTTCCGGTGCCACTTTCACCCTCTTCCGGTGTCGAGGCTGAGACTTCAATTTTATTTGCCTCGTTTGGTACTCCTTTGGATTTTCCCCCCGGGTAAAATGGCCCATTTGCACGCCTGGCCTGTTTTGGAGCATAGGGTGGTTTTGTAGGTCAAACAGTCTTGCTCACCTGTGAATAACCCTTTAACTGCGCAACGTTTTTAATGGTTTGGTGTCCCCCCCCCCCCCCCACTTCTTTTTCTGTTTCACTTTGTTTATTCGCGTCTATTATACATTCTATGTTAAAACGTTGCAGATCTTAAGAATACCTCCATAATCTGTGATATACTTTTTGCTGTTGAAAACGTTCCAGATCTCACAAATACTGCTATAATTTGTGATACACTCTATGCTGAAAATGGTCTGGATTTTACGAATACTACCGTAATCTGTGATACACTCTATATTGAAAACATTTCAGTGATACACTCTATGCTGAAAATATTCCAGATCTTACGAATACTGCCATAATCTGTGATACATTCTATGCTCAAAGTGTTCCCGGCCTACCCAGTACTAGATAAACTATGTTTAATGCTACCCTGTCATCATCATCACATGGTTCAGGAGCTGTGTGAGAGTCGAGGTGGACGTCCTGGACTGTCCGTCCTAACGAGCCTTCTGGTTTCCGTGGACGTAAAGATTTATTGCACCGTGCTTCGGCATTGGTCACAACTTGTCCCTAATATGTCAACTGGCATCTGAGGACATAAAGCATCACTTCATCATCATCATTACCCTGTCACCACCAGAATGATTTCTGCATTAAAATGGGCAGCGATGAGAGCCATTTTAATGGTTCGTTTATTGTGAGGGGCATACTGTCATCAGTGTCCACAGATCACAACTTTTGAAGAGTAAAGGTGGGCCGAACGTGTTGTTATCTTGGTTTAATCTATTGACATAGGTTCTTATGCTGATAACAGTATGTGAAAAGACTTTAATTAAAAAAGGAAGAAGAAGAAAAGGTGAGCCGAAGCAGAGAATCGAACCGACGTCGCCCACGTAGCAGTCTAATGCCTTCCCGCTGGGCCAAGCCGGCGTATATGAAGGAACCGGATTTCATCCACACTTTTATACCTGGGAAGCTGGCGGCATCTAATTTACATCACAGCTTGACCTAAGCGAAGCCAAGAACATGTACAGTGTTTGCTGCAAACAACGCCGACGAAGACAAAGCAGAAGCATGTTAGACTACATCACTTCGAGAGAGCTCTCTCTCTCTCTCTCTCTCTCTCTCTCTCTCTCTCTCTCTCTCTCTCTCTCTCTCTCTCTCTCTCTCTCTCTCTCTCTCTATATATATATATATATACACCCATCCTCCCCACCTCCTATCTCAGCTGATGAGGTTTGCTGCAAAACAAAAGTATTTCTGGCGACATCGATCGGATGAATAAATCTCCCGGTGTGGGTATCAAACCAAGTGTTGGATTAATTAAAGCAAAGTCAATTAATTCTACGCACTGTGCGGTTGACTGACTGGCTGGTTCGAATAAAAGACGGAGGCAAAGACGTGGTCTTGATCTCTGTGGGACAGACACGCAATGGGTGGCCGCTGTCGGGGGGCAGGCTGTGGTCCAGTGGACTCGGTCCAACCACAGGGATAAGTCCTTGGTTCGAACACAGCTGGGCTTGGAGCAGGAAACGTTAGCGCGGGCTTTTCACGGCACTGTTGGTTTCAACGAGCTTTTGGTATACACAGTGTTTTACACTTATTGCTGCTGCCCCGCGGGGGGGATTCGGGTCGCCTGTGCTGGGGAAAGCCAGCGGAAGCCTAGCGGCGCAACGCATGCAGTCTGGTGATTTTTACCAAACGTTGATGGAACTGCCACTGCAGTCTTTCTTTAGTCCCATTGCACTGATATACGACTCTGTGTGCGTGTGTGTGTGTGCGTGCGTGTGTGTGTGTGTGTGTGTGTGCGTGTGTGTGTGTGTGTGTGTGTGTGAGTGTGTGTGTGTGCGTGCGCGCGTGTGTGCGTGCGCGTGCGTGCGTGCTAGTGAGTGTCTGTGTGCGTACGTGCATGCGTGCGTGCGTGTGTGTGTGTGTGTGTGTGTGTGTGTGGCGTGTGTGTGTGTGTGTGGTGTGTGTGTGTGTGTGCTTGCGCCCGCGCGCACGTTCGTGTGGCATGCGTTGAATTTTGAAAATATGTACATTTAAAGAACGTGTAAGCGCTTAGGGCCTGTGCGGGTTAGGCGCTCTAAGTACCCATTATTATTATTATTATTGTTGTTGTTAGGCGCTCTAAGTACCCATTATTATTATTAATATTGTTTGTTGTTGTTCCGCTGACGTGTGGTTTTTAACGAGCACGCGCTTGTGTCGCACTAGACCTCGCTTTTCCCTTTCACCCAAACGGCTAGACCCTGAGCTCACCATTCTGAGCCCGAGAAGGTGACTGCACGCACTGAGATTCGAACCCGCAACCTGTCGATCCTGAGGGGCCAGAGCCTTTACCGCTCGGCCACTGCGCCCCCCCATTATGACAGAACAGCATGCTTGGACTGCCGACACGCCGCTTGTGTCTGTCAGCAGGGAGCAGACGGAGGAGGGTGCAGGACTGTGTTGGGCGTGTTGCTCCCACTGTTAGTTTAACGTGATTGACAAGGTCGAAACACACAGACGGTTAAAAATAACGCTAATTTGATGCGACATGTGCACGTTTGCATTGTTAGCGTTCTTTATATCGTACGCGTAAAATTAGCATTCTATTTAACCGTTTATGTGTTTGGGTCTTGTTTTAGAACGCTAGCAAATATCCTCGTTTCATTTTGTTTTTGTTTTGTTTTGAATTCACAAGACTTAATAGTTAACACCGCTCCAACCCATCCACCCAAGGAGAGACAGTTTTGTTGAGTTTACTGACTGTCCGTTATTCCCGATGAGGACGCCAAAGCCTCACGTCTGATCTGTGGTGAGTCCTCATCATGACTCACGAATCCAGTCTGGTGCTTGCTGACCTCGGGGCAACTTTAACTGGCGCTCGTTAACTTTGGGGCAGCTTCAGTTAACTGTTGATAACTTTCGGCAACTTTAGTTAGCCGTTGATGACTTTGGGGTAATTCAACAGCTGCTGCTGGCTTGGGCAACCGCCACAATCTGTGATATACTTTTTGTTGTTGAAAACGTTCTAGGTCTCACTAATACTGCCATAATCTGTGATGCACTCTAGGTTAAATATGGTCCTGATCTTAACGAATACTGCCATAATCTGAGATACACTCTTTGTTAAATATGGTCCTGATCTTACGAATACTGCCATAATCTGTGATACACTCTATGGTCCAGATCTTACGAATACTGCCATAATCTGTGATACACTCCAGGTTAAATATGGTCCTGACCTTACGAATACTGCCATATTCTGTAATACACTCTATGTTAACTATGGTACTGATCTGACTAATACTGCCATAATCTGTGATACACTCTATGTTAAATATGGTCCTGATCTTACGAATACTGCCATAATCTGTGATACACTCTATGTTAAATATGGTCCTGATCTTACGAATACTGCCATAATCTGTGATACACTCTATGTTAAATATGGTCCTGATCTTACGAATACTGCCATAATCTGTGATACACTCTATGTTAAATATGGTCCTGATCTTACGAATACTGCCATAATCTGTGATACACTCTATGTTAAATATGGTCCTGATCTTACGAATACTGCCATAATCTGTGATACACTCTATGTTAAATATGGTCCTGATCTTACGAATACTGCCATAATCTGTGATACACTCTTGTTAAATATGGTCCTGATCTTACGAATACTGCCATAATCTGTGATACACTCTATGTTAAATATGGTCCTGATCTTACGAATACTGCCATAATCTGTGATACACTCTATGTTAAATATGGTCCTGATCTTACGAATACTGCCATAATCTGTGATACACTCTGTGTTAAATATGGTCCTGATCTTACGAATACTGCCATAATCTGTGATACACTCTATGTTAAATATGGTCCTGATCTTACGAATACTGCCATAATCTGTGATACACTCTTGTTAAATATGGTCCTGATCTTACGAATACTGCCATAATCTGTGATACACTCTATGTTAAATATGGTCCAGACTTACGAATACTGCCATAATCTGTGATACACTCTGTGTTAAATATGGTCCTGATCTTACGAATACTGCCATAATCTGTGATACACTCTATGTTAAATATGGTCCTGATCTTACGAATACTGCCATAATCTGTGATACACTCTATGTTAAATATGGTCCTGATCTTACGAATACTGCCATAATCTGTGATACACTCTGTGTTAAATATGGTCCTGATCTTACGAATACTGCCATAATCTGTGATACACTCTTGTTAAATATGGTCCTGATCTTACGAATACTGCCATAATCTGTGATACACTCTATGTTAAATATGGTCCTGATCTTACGAATACTGCCATAATCTGTGATACACTCTGTGTTAAATATGGTCCAGAGCTTACGAATACTGCCATAATCTGTGATACACTCTATGTTAAATATGGTCCTGATCTTACGAATACTGCCATAATCTGTGATACACTCTGTGTTAAATATGGTCCAGAGCTTACGAATACTGCCATAATCTGTGATACACTCTATGTTAAATATGGTCCAGAGCTTACGAATACTGCCATAATCTGTGATACACTCTGTGTTAAATATGGTCCAGAGCTTACGAATACTGCCATAATCTGTGATACACTCTGGTTAAATATGGTCCAGAGCTTACGAATACTGCCATAATCTGTGATACACTCTGTGTTAAATATGGTCCAGAGCTTACGAATGCTGCCATAATCTGTGATACACTCTGTGTTAAATATGGTCCAGAGCTTACGAATGCTGCCATAATCTGCGATATACTTTTTGTCGTTGAAAACGTTCCAGAGCTCACGATATGCTTGACAAACGTTCCAGAGCTCACGATATGCTTGACAAACGTTCCAGAGCTCACGATATGCTTGACAAACGTTCCAGAGCTCACGATATGCTTGACAAACGTTCCAGAGCTCACGATATGCTTGACAAACGTTCCAGAGCTCACGATATGCTTGACAAACGTTCCAGAGCTCACGATATGCTTGACAAACGTTCCAGAGCTCACGATATGCTTGACAAACGTTCCAGAGCTCACGATATGCTTGACAAACGTTCCAGAGCTCACGATATGCTGACCTGTAGGAGAGGAAACTTAGGTTGACCGCCCAAGACGTTGAGACAACTTCAGTTAACAGCGGATAAATTTGGAGCAAGTTTAGTGAACAGTTGATGACTGCGGCAACTTTGGTCGACTGTCGGTGACTTTTCTTACAGTTTTAATTGGCAGTTGACGGCCTTGGGGCAGCTGTAGTGGAGAGCGGATGCCTATGAAATGGAATTCATTTTTCCTTTTGTCTGTGGGGCCCTGTGCCATGAATTGTCCTCGTTCACCACCGATTCAGAGACAACGCTGTGGACGTCTGGCGGTTCTGACAACGGCTTTCATCTCTGTCGCTCATACTCGTCCTTTGAGCAGTGATTGTCGGGTTCACTTCAGGCTATTTGCTCACAGTATGGAGAAGTGTACGTAGCGCCTGGAAGTGAATTTTGAGTGTCCACACCCGCTACTTGCTGCAAACAAGAGCTAATATTTTTCTCATCACGGATTCATACCTACCGCCCGCACCTGCCCGCCATCGTCCACCACCAACAACGGGCAGCTCTTCCATTTGAACGCAGCTTTCATCTTCTCAAACTGGGTTTGCTCGCGGGATTCCCCGCGTCTTTTCATCTTTGCCGACTGTCGCATCGCCAAGCTGGTTTTATAGAATCGTTTCTTTCTTCTTACACTCGCCTATCCTCCCCCCCCCCCCCCCCCCCCACCCCCCACCCCCTTCCCGATTTTTAAACGCTCCATATTGTGTGTTGTTTGTCCCCCCACCCCCTTCTTCTTCTCCCCCTCCTGAGACGCCGCTTTTTTTCTTTCTTTTTTTCTTCTTCTTCTTTTTTTGGTCGTCGCCTTTGAAGACAAAATTTGTGGTATGGGAGGAGGCGGTTCAGAGTCTTGTGAATACACGCTGACATTTGGAATTTTAATTCAAAGTCTGTGGCCTGCTCTACGTTTGTCAGTCTGTATTGCTTTGAGCTGATCACTGCATCTGATCGATCTCTTGTGGGAACTTGGGGGGAGATGAGTGCTTTGTTTGGAGCCGGTTGACGCGGAAGTCACCGTAGAAACCGTGTCCTTTATGGCTATGTCAGACGCATTCTAGTCTGATTAAAATTGTGTCCTTTATGGCTATGTCAGACGCATTCTGGTCTGGTTACAACTGTGTCCTTTATGGCTATGTCAGACGCATTCTGGTCTGATTGAAACTGTGTCCTCTATGGCTATGGCAGACGCATTCTAGTCTGATTGAAATTGTTTCCTTTATGGTTGTATCACACGCATTCTAGTCTGATTAAAATTGTGTCCTTTATGGCTATGTCAGACGCATTCTAGTCCGATTAAAATTGTGTCTTTTGTGACTGTGCCAGACATGCTGACCCAGTTGCAGACATCATGCTGACCCAGACATCTCGTTAATTCATACTGTGTGTTGCCAGCTGTAGACATCATGCAGACCCAGACATATCATTAATTAATACTGTGTTTGTGTTTGTGTTGTCAGCTGCAGACATAATGCAGACCCAGACATATTGTTAATTAATACTGTGTTTGTGTTGTCAGCTGCAGACATCATGCAGACCCAGACATATTGTTAATTAATACTGTGTTTGTGTTGTCAGCTGCAGACATCATGCAGACCCAGACACATCGTTAATTAATACTGTGTTTGTGTTGTCAGCTGCAGACATCATGCAGACCCAGACATATTGTTAATTAATACTGTGTTTGTGTTGTCAGCTGCAGACATCATGCAGACCCAGACATATTGTTAATTAATACTGTGTTTGTGTTGTCAGCTGCAGACATCATGCAGACCCAGACATCTCGTTAATTCATACTGTGTGTTGCCAGCTGTAGACATCACGCAGACCCAGACATATCATTAATTAATACTGTGTTTGTGTTTGTGTTGTCAGCTGCAGACATCATGCAGACCCAGACACATCGTTAATTAATACTGTGTTTGTGTTGTCAGCTGCAGACATCATGCAGACCCAGACATATTGTTAATTAATACTGTGTTTGTGTTGTCAGCTGCAGACATCATACAGACCCAGACACATCGTTAATCAATACTGTGTTTGTGTTGTCAGCTGCAGACATCATGCAGACCCAGACATATTGTTAATTAATACTGTGTTTGTGTTGTCAGCTGCAGACATCATGCAGACCCAGACATATCGTTAATTAATACTGTGTTTGTGTTGTCAGCTGCAGACATCATGCAGACCCAGACACATCGTTAATTAATACTGTGTTTGTGTTGTCAGCTGCAGACATCATGCAGACCCAGACACATCGTTAATTAATACTGTGTTTGTGTTGTCAGCTGCAGACATCATGCAGACCCAGACACATCGTTAATTAATACTGTGTTTGTGTTGTCAGCTGCAGACATCATGCAGACCCAGACATATTGTTAATTAATACTGTGTTTGTGTTGTCAGCTGCAGACATCATGCAGACCCAGACATATCGTTAATTAATACTGTGTTTGTGTTGTCAGCTGCAGACGTAATGCAGACCCAGACGCATCGTTAATTAATATTGTGTTTGTGTTGTCAGCTGCAGACGCCATGCCGACCCAGACGGTGGTGAAGGAGGTGTGCGCGGGGTGCCAGTGCCCCATCGAGGACCGCTACCTGCTGCGCGTGATGGACAACTCGTGGCACGAGACCTGTCTTCAATGCGCCCTGTGCCACCAGCCGCTAGTCGGCTCCTGCTTCGCGCGTGACCGCCAGCTTTACTGCAAGGCCGACTATGACAAGTAAGTGGCTGCACGTTTGGTACCTAGCTCTACACCAAGGCCCGCTATGACAAGTCGCAGACAGCTGACTACAGGGCCCACAATGACCAGTCACCCCTAGACAGCTGACAGCAAGGCCCGCTATGACAAGTCACAGGCAGCTGACTGCAGGGCCCATTGTGACAAGTCACCCCTAGGCAACTGACTGCAAGGCCCACGTTTGACAGGTCACAGACAGCTGACTGTAAGGCCCATTGTGACAAGTCACCCCTAAGACAGCTGACTGCAAGGCCCGCTATGACAAGTCACAGACAGCTGACTGCAGGGCCCATTGTGACAAGTCACCCCTAGACAACTGACTGCAAGGCCCACTTTGACAGGTCACAGACAGCTGACTGTAAGGCCCATTGTGACAAGTCACCCCTAAGACAGCTGACTGCAAGGCCCGCTATGACAAGTCACAGACAGCTGACTGCAGGGCCCATTGTGACAAGTCACCCCTAAGACAGCTGACTGCGGGGCCCACTTTGACAAGTTACCCCTAGGACAGCTGACTGTAAGGCCCACAATGACAGGTCACCCCTAAGACAGCTGACTGCAAGGCCCACTTTGACAAGTCACCCCTAAGACAGCTAACTGTAAGGCCGACTTTGACACGTGACCCCTAAGACAGCTGACTGTAAGGCCCACAATGACAAGTCATCCCTAAGACAGCTGACTGCAAGGCCCACAATGACCAGTCACCCCTAGACAGCTGCCTGCAAGGCCCACTATGACAGGTCACAGACAGCTGATTGCAGGCCCACAATGACAAGTCACCCCCAAGACAGCTGACTGCAAGGCCCGCAATGACAAGTCACCCATAAGACGGCTCACTGCAAGGCCCGCAATGACAAGTCACCCATAAGACAGCTGACTGCAAGGCCCACTATGACAAGTCACCCATAAGACAGCTGACTTCAAGGCCCACCTTGACAAGTCACTCCTAAGACATCTGCCTCAAGGCCCACAATGACAAGTCACCCCTAAGACAACACGACCCACAATGATGTATTGAGGTGTGAAAGTACGACTGTGATGTATTAAGGTGTGAAAGTACGATTGTGTGCCAAGCATTTCTTCAGATTTCTCTATCGAGTATAGATGTCACATTTGATTTGTTTTTATGTCTTTTTGTGTGTCTTTGGGGAAGACTTCCTTGTTTCTTTGTTGTTGTTTTTTCTTCTGTGTGTGTGTGTGTGTGTGTGTGTGTGTGTGTGTGTGTGTGTCTCTCTCTCTCTCTCTCTCTCTCTCTCTCCTCTCTCTCTCTCTCTCTCTCTCTCTCTCTCTCTCTCTTTATTCTTTTTTGAGCGGACCTTCATTTTTCCAAATCTTCTCCCTGCTTTTTGACTGCGTCAGTTTTGCCTAATGTAGCTTCCCGCGAGGGCCCGCGGAATAAAATAGCGGTCACCCAGCTCCTAGTCGCAAACGATTTAAACAGGTTCCAATTGTGGGATGGGATGGGAGGGTGTGTCCCTTATTTTATTTTTATTTTTTATTTTTTTGTCTTGGAGACATCAACTCATGCATTAGGAAAGCGATGGGTGACCAGGACCGCGCCGAGGTCGTAAACCTGTCCGGGACGATGGTTTGTAACCGTTGGGCACCACAACGACGACAACAGCATGCTTCCGCATCCCGGTGCCGGCCTTGCAGCTCACGGCCACTAAAACCCATTTCGCCTGCGAGCCCCCCCCCCCCCCCCCCCCCCCCCCCCCTCCCCCCCCCCGCCCCGCGTCCCCCTGGACTCTCTAGATGCAGATTAGCCGTTATTACATGTTTAGCTGAAACGCCACCCGCCGCCCGCCACCTCGGCCCCACCGCGGCCGTTTGCTTGGCCAACAATCCCTCGGCCCCTCCGGGAGTCCCCGAAACGAGCGCCATCATTGATTTAGGGGCGCGGACCAATGACGGCGAGCTCGGCCCCTAACACCTCTCTGCCCAGGCGAGCCGGCCTCTCGTCGTAACCCGGCCGTCGTGCCGACACAGCTTATTGAATCTCTTCTCAATAACTTAATTGAAATAATGATCCCTCCCTGCCAAGCGCGAGAGGGGGGGGGGGGGTGGGGGGGTGGGGAGGGAGGGAAGGGGCTGGTGCGGTTGGGTTGGGGCGGGGAGGGGGAGGGGGAGGTGGCGACGTGAAAATTGAACCGTTGAACGCTGGTGTGGGCGTTGGTTTGATTTATCTTTTAGCGCTGGATTCCCTGCGTTTAGTTTCCACCTTGTGGGTGTGTTCGACGTTGATTTGATTTATCTTTTAGCGGTTTTGACTCCCCGCGTTTCTGCGCGTCGCGTTGACGTTGATTTGATTTATCTTTTAGCGGTTTTGACTCCCCGCGTTTCTGCGCTTCGTGTTGACGTTGATTTATCTTTTTGGCATTTTTTTACCCCCTTTGTTTCTGCACGTCATGTTGGCGTTGGTGTATCTTTTAGAGTTTCTGACTCCCTGCGTTTCTGCACCCCATATTGTGTTGACGACTTTATTTATCTTTTAGAGTTGGACTCCCTGTGTTTCTGCTCCTCGTGTTGGCGTTGGTTTATTTTTAAGTGTTTGACTCCCAGTGTTTCTGATACTCGAGTTGGCATTTGGGTATTTTCTGCTCATCGTGTTGGCGTTGGTGTATCTTTTAGAGTTGGACTCCCTGTGTTTCTGCTCCTCGTGTTGGCGTTGGTGTATCTTTTAGTGTTGTACTCCTTGTGGTTTTTCATCATTGCCTTTGATTTTTGAAGCGAAAGAGGGAAGCGAGTGGAGAGACAGACAGACAGACAGAGGCAGAGCCAGAGAAAGAGACAGACAGACACTGAGAGAGAGAGAGAGAGAGAAGAGAGAGAGAGAGAGAGAGAGAGAGAGAGAGAGAGAGAGACACACACACACACACACACACACACACACACACACACACACACACACACACACACACACACACACACACACACACACACACACACACACACACACACACACACACACACACACAGATACAGAGACAGACAGTGACAGAGAGATAGAGACAGACAGAGGGAGATGGGGACGATGGGGGGATGGGGGGAGGGAGGGGGAGGGAGGATGTGTAATGCTGGATCCTAACGAGCCCCGCGAGAATCGCCGCGACTACAACGCTGGCAACCGGAAGTCGGAACGCAAATGATGCGCCGTCCATGGTCATTCGGCCATTGTGGCGTGGCTGGAACCAAACGCCGGGCCGGGTCGGGTGGGGCAAAGGAGGCGCGGCCGGGGAAACGAGGGGAAGAAATTAGGTGAGAACGGAAACACGGAAGGGGAGGACGGAAAGCGTTACGACCTTCAGCACAGCCTCTGCTTTCTTCACCGCCCTCGTTTAGCGCTGAATTAACACTCGCCAGTGGCTGCACTGTCTTCAGTGATGGCCTCGTTTCTCTGTCTCTGTCTTTCTCTGTCTCTGTCTCTGTCTCTGCTCTGTCTTCTGCTCTGCTCTGTCTCTGCTCTGTCTCTCTCTTCTCTCTCTCTCTCTTCTCTCTTCTCTCTCTCTCTCTTCTTCTTCTTCTTCTTCTGTCTTCTCTCTCTCTCCTCTCTCTCTCTCTCTGTCTCTTTCTCTGTCTCTGTTTGTCTCTGTCTCAGTGTGTGTGTGTGTGGTGTGTGTGTGTGTGTGTGTGTGTGTGTGTGTGTGTGTGTGTGTGTGTGTGTGTGTGTGTTGTGTGTGTGTCTGCTCTCTCGTCTCTGTCTGTCTGTCTGTCTGTCGTCTGCCCTGTCTGTCTCTCTCTCTCTCTCTCTCTCTCTCTCTCTCTCTCTCTCTCTCTCTCTCTCTCTCTCTCTCTCTCCTCTCTCTCCTCTCTCTCTCTTCTGTCTTTCTCTGTCTGTTGTCTCTGCTGTCTGCTGCCTGTCTGTCCTCTCTCTCTGTCCTCTCTCTGTCTGTCTCTGTCTTCTCTCTTCTGTCTGCTCTTCTTGTCTCTCTCTCTCTCTCTCTCTCTCTCTCTCTCTCTC
Organism: Alviniconcha marisindica; assembly: GCA_018857735.1. Lineage (NCBI taxonomy): Eukaryota > Metazoa > Mollusca > Gastropoda > Provannidae > Alviniconcha > Alviniconcha marisindica. The sequence continues at coordinate 568,829 of JABMCL010001163.1, read as the reverse complement.
TCTCTCTCTCTCTCTCTCTCTCTCTCTCTCTCTCTCTCTCTCGTCTCGCTCGCTCGTGTTACGCAGTCTCTGGCTTTAGGGGACTCGGTGGCAGGTGGGAGGTTTGGCGAGGGGACCGAGACAGGGACGAGATATAACTTTTGAGGGATAATTCTACCTTTCGCACGGCTTTTTCAAGTCATTATTGCTTACGCCGGAACTCTCTTTCTGCCACCCCGCTCGTTTCTTCAGAAGATGTTCGGCGCTCGGGTACAATTGGACAGACAGGATATGAAGCGGGCGAGTCACAGGCGTGAATGTGGCCAATAAAGAGTTGACGTCACTCTCAGTGGCGGATTATTGCAGCCCGTTTTGGGCCGTTGGTGACTTGGCGCTGTCGTTGAAAGAGACTGTAGTTTTATCTCTGCTGTTCGGCACTAGGGTACGGCGGACGCAGAAATTAAGGTCCCCTCTGTTGAGAACTCGGAGATAACAAATAATCTCCCTTTAATTCTGAAGCAGGTCAGAATATAGCCACGCATGCTTCGCCCACTGCCAGGAATTTCTTCATTGTCCTGGTCTCTACCTTCCAGGTCCGTCCTTCATTTTTTTTCTCAAAATCTTCTCCCTACTTTTCGACTGCGTTAGTTTTGACTAATACATTTTCCCGTGTGGGGCCGCGGAATAAAATAGGTCACTGCTCTTAGTCAAAAGCAATTTAAGCAGGTTCCCGTGGTAAGTAAGCAAGTAAGTAGTTTGGTGTTTTACGCCCAGTCACTCCCGTGGTGAGTGCGCATAGAACTATGAATAGGTACCAAAATATGTTATTGTGCACTGATAGATAGATAGCTGGTTGGTTTTTAACGTTGTAATAGTGAATTAGACCAGCTTATGATTTAGCGACTTGTTTTTTGAACTGGCGTAAAATAATTTTGAACGTGTGGTTCGTCTTGAAATGACACTTTGCTTGTGACGGAAGGAAGGAAGGAGGGAAACCTGGCAACGCCCAGCCAACCAGAACAGTTGTTTCTATCCAGGAGAAACACATTGTATCGTAGAACGTAAACGCGAAAAATAGATACATGCTAAAACTAGTACATCGTCAATTGTTTATAAGGTAACAACAAAGGTAGTACATCGTCAATTTTTTATAGGGGGAAAAAAAGGGGGAAAACAAAAACAAATCCGAAAGGGTTTGTTTTCTTAACTTTCCAAATTGTTGATCTCCTTTAGATTGTCAGATTATAATCTAGTGATACGTCATCGAACAACATCCTCAGTGACCGAGCTGTGAAATGCCGCTCTCTTGCTTCAATAAAATCGAACAAAAAAGCAAACTGGTCACATGGG
>JABMCL010001163.1:560000-562500 GCA_018857735.1 Alviniconcha marisindica | reverse complement strand
AAGACAGCCACGTGTATCAGTGCCGCCGAAAAGGTAACCGCACACAACGCTTACGCTTACACAACAGTTGATAACACAGTCATTATTATAACAGTTGACCTCTCTCTCTCTCTCTCTCTCTCTCTCTCTCCTCTCTCTCTCTCTCTCTCTCTCTCTGTATATATATATATATATATATATATATATATATATATATATATATATATATATATATATAAAGGAGTGTTAGAGACTGGTAGGAGTGGCTTATCGGGCGTAACAGGTAGAGCAACGCGACTTGGAAAGCGTTCGTCGCACGGATCAAATGAATGATAATGACGAATAAAGATCTAAACTTCACATTAAACTAAAGCATAAATACATATTTTGATACCGCAGTTTGAAGTCTCTCTCTCTCTCTCTCTCTCTCTCTCTCTGCCTGTCTCTCTCTGTGCCTGCCTGCCTGCCTGCCTGCCTGCCTGCCTGTCTCTCTCTCTCTCTCTCTCTCTCTCTCTCTCTCTCTCTCTCTCTCCTCCCCCCCCCCTTCCCAGGGGAGGCCGGGGATGTATGATTCTCCCGTGTCTGGAATCTCAGGGCTGTCATTTTATTCCTTTTTCCTATCTTAGCTCTCGTTTTTCTGCCTAATCCTCTTATTCTTTCTGTATTGTCGTTTTTCTGCTGATGGTCCCTTTTCCTGATTCCCCCCCCCCCCCCCCCGCCCCCCAAACATTTTCTGTTAACAGCTGGGCTGTGTGTGTGTGTGTGTCTCTTGTTGAGCAGCTAGGAGATAATAGTTGGTAGGTGGTATATGCAGCTTGCTGCCATGTGACACTGGTATTTATACCGTTATGCATTTATACGACTTTTTTTTTAAATTGTTCCTGTCCGTTCCGTTTCGATATTTTTCTTTAATCTGGTATCGATAAATTAGACGGAATGGTCGACGATACCAACATGTCATAGCCTTGTTTTCTTTTAACATGGGTAATACTGAAAGGACTATCTTTTCGAAAATGTGTGTTTAATGTCTGTGTATGTTTGTTTTGTTCATGTTTGTGTAGGGATATGTTTTGTGGATTGACTTGAGAAAGGGTTCACAAGGTTCCAGGCGAGATCAAAAGATAAAGAGATCTAGAGGAGGGAGGTGGAGCTGGACCCTCAAGTTGGCCCAGAAGAGATCATGAGCGGGGAGGTGGAGCTGGGCTGCGAAAGTTGGACTTCTTTCGCTTCGAGTTGTTCCTCAACAGCAGTGCAACGGACATTGTCCTTGTGACTGCCCAAGCACTGCGGTTGAAACAGCAGTTGCGCGGCGCAGTAGTCGCTGGGCAATGGCGAGGGGACACCGCCTTAACACTTCCATTGTTCTGGCGGCGGTCCACGGTCTCTCCGGTCTTTTTCGGGCGGTATCCGCGGTCGAGCCTTCACTCTTTCGTCCCCCCCCCCCCCCCCCCCCCCCCCCCATGTCCCCGTCCCTAATAAGCCATCTCGCTTCTGTGGACGTAAAGCAAAATGGTCCTAGAAAGGGTTCATATACATGAGAGGTTTCGCAGTGTGCGTTTGCTTATGACAGAGTTTGATTGACCTGAGGTGACCCCGGGTGGTTGACAGGACGTTAAAATCCAGTTACTAACTGTACAACTCTCTCTCCACCGCCCCCTCCCCCTTTTGATTGAGAGTAAAATAACAAGTTACTACCCGGCCCCCCCCCCGCCCTCCCCCCAACCACCACCACCACCACCACTCCGCCTTTATCTCTTTTCTACAGTTTTCTCTTCTGGTCCTCCTCTTAGTGTCAGCAGGTATATTTTCACGCTTAATTGAACACAACGGATCGTCATGCGCAACCCGACCCGTCGTCCACCTGTTGCACCCAAAGAACTGTTTTTCACTTTTTTTTTCTTTTTCTTTTTTCTTTCTCTCCGCTGTTTCATCCAGTCTTTCCGTCCTTCTTTCTCTTGTGTCGCCTTCCACTTTTTTCTCTCTTTTTTAATTTTTGGATCTAGATTTTTATTTTTTATTTTACTGTCCTCTGTTGTTGTCATTTTTCCCCTCTTTTAATTTTAATTTCTTTATTTATCCGCTCTTTCATCCAGTCTTTCTGTTGTGTTGCGTTTCATATGTTCTAAATGCAACTTTCTTTTTATTGTGTCTTTTTTGTTTTTTGTTTGTTTGTACCTCTTTTATTAATATTTTTATCCGCTTTTTCACCTGGTAATTCAGGCATTCTGCTGTGTCGTCGTTCACTTTTGTGTGTGTGTGTGTGTGTGTGTGTGTGTGTGTGTGTGTGTGTGTGTGTGTGTGTGTGTGTGTGTATTGTTTTGTTGCTTTTGTTGGTGGTGGTTTGTTTGTTTATATGTTTATTAAATTTTATCTTTTTTCTTTTCTTTTTTATCCGCTGTTCCTTTGTTGAATCCTTTCATTATATATATATATATGTGTGTGTGTGTGTGTGTGTGTGTGTGTGTGTGTGGTGTGTGTGTGTGTGTGTGTGTGTGTGTGTGTGTGTGTGTGTGTGAGTGTC
>JABMCL010001163.1:535000-552500 GCA_018857735.1 Alviniconcha marisindica | reverse complement strand
GAACCTCTGAGTTACTGTGGGTAGAGAAGGGTAGAACGTAGACGTCAGTGTCGGTAGAGAGAGCTAGAACCTTGACTTTACTGTGTAGGTAGGGAGGGAAGGGTAAAACCAAGGAGTTACTGTGGGTAGAGATGGGTAGAACGTAGACGTCTTTGTGGGTAGAGGGGGGTAGAACCTTGATCATACTGTAAGTAGGGAGGAATAGAACTTAGGGGTTACTGTGGATAGACGTCAGTGTGGGTAGAGAGGGGTTAGAACTTAGACGATATTGTGGGAAGAGAGGGGTAGAACCTAGGAGTTAATATGGGTAGGGATGGGTAGAACCTAGACGTCACTGTAGGGAGGAAGGGGTGAAAAAAGTGTCAAAAGCGTGAGGTGCATGCTCAGTCGATCTCCGCGAAAGAACCTGTTGAGGTCAGGCGGGAGAGTGGGGGGGGGGGGGGGAAAGAAAAAAAAAAAAGGGTGGTGGATACGCGCACTTCACGTGCAGAGGAAGCTCGTGCAGTACAAAGACTTAAATCTGTCAGTTCCGCGGTGGTAGACGGCACACTCCGGGCCCGACATCTAAGAAACGTCAAGGGTCCGCCAAAACTTAAAACACCACAGCGACTTGAGCGGGCATCAAACAGGAGGATTTATTGTCCCAGTTCAAACAGGACCGAGTCTGGAGTGTCCATCGCCTCTCCACGTTCCCCGGGGACCCTTTGCCCGGCCCCTTGAGGGCCTTTATCAGTGGACGTTTATAGGGTGTAGAGCTGCGCTGAAGAGGCACCCCTACCGCTGCGAGCCGGGTGGGAGAAGTGAGAAGTGCGTGGTAGTCCGGGTGGCGGCTTTGAACTCGGTGCTTGCCGCGGCTCCTAGCGGGACCCGGCCACCCAACGCTACCGGGCAGAGAACGAAAGCGAGAACTTGCGCTGAACTTCTTCGTTAGGCTCGTTAATTAAGCTGTGTGAAAAAAAAAAAATGAAAAGAAAAAAGTCGAGGTGGCCGCCCTCATCCCTATAGTCCGTACGGTCTTCTTCCTTCAGGTGATGCTTTAATGTCCTCGGATGTCGGTTGACATATTAGGGACAAGCTGAGACCAATGCGTTAGCAATGTTGCTTTACGTCCACGGAAACCAGAAGGCTCGTTAGGACGGACAGCCCAGGACGGCCACCTCGACTCTCACACAGCTCCCGAACTATGACCGTACGGTCTCTGTGGACGTAAAGCAACATTCTCAAAAACCGAAACAGAGATGTGTGAAAGTCGAGGTGGCCGTCCTGGGTTCTCCGTCCCTAATAGTCCTTATGTCCTGTGGACGTAAGCTACTCTCTGTGATCGGGGTGCGGGCGAGGCCAGGAACGCTCGTGCAGAATCAGCATTAACTCTCTTCTGTGAGATTCAAAAATCTGAAGGAGAGAAAAAATAGTTTTGTCTTTTTAGCTCAAAATGGTATCTGCGTTCGGAAAACTAAAACAAAACAAACAAAAAAACATGTAATAATATGCCTTCCACCCTGACTCTGAGAAGTTCAAAACGCTGCCTTTGAAACAGGTCCAACGTTTGTCTGATTGACGATGGCCGTTTCTCGTCCTCTGAAAGCTCTTCGAGCGCCAGCTTTCTCTGTCCACGCCTCTCCAGGGTGGTACTGGCGGGGACCGGGGTCCCAGGGGTGCGGGGTGGGGCTGGGGCTGTACCTGACGCTACACTGACACCACGTTTAGATAGGCTGTGATGTGAGCCACTTTAATGCTTCGTCTTTTTTTTTTTTTTTACCAGCCTAAAGCCTTACCGCTGGGCCAGACCGGCCCGTTACAGAACTTGTTACTTAACAGTTGAAAATTTTGACTGTTTGTTCACAGTTACCGATTAGAGCAGTGGTACTGCTCTAATGACTGTTCATAACCCCACAAGCCCTTCTGTTTATAGCCCTACCAGCCACAGTGACTGTTGCCCCTGCCTCATCTCTGACAGCAGTGTTTGGTTGCCCTGTCCCGTCTGTGACAGCAGTAATCTGCACGTGTATTGCTGGCAGCCCAAGACTCTTGTGATCACACTGACGACACCTCGGCCCTAGCGCGGAATTGTGGAGACGGTGAAAAAGAGGCCCAAGGGCAAACATTCTCGAGAGCACCCAAAACCTCGACCAGAAACGGAACCTACTCGCACCGAGGGCTGTCGCACGTGCGCTGGATCGCGCGATCGATTCCGCGACATGACCCCGGTGTGTCGTCACCCGGAGGAACAAACTCGTCTTCTCCCCCGAAAGCAATATGGGAGCGGAGAGTGACAGCGGACCAATATCCTGACTGGCGGAGACCTCCCTCCACCCGTCCGGCCGAGGGTCCACTCCTCGGCCGTGGATGACTGAGGCAGGCGAGGAGGGCTCGAGGACACCGAGCAGCTCGCGGGCTCGCGCCGCGATTAATGGCTGCACGCCCTCCACCGAGCCGCTCGTCAGGCGGCGCTGCCGTCGCTTGGCGGGTCAAAAGTTCACCGTCTTGCTTTCGAAGATGTCCGCTCGGGGGGAAGATTAAGAACTGGAGATCGGAGGTCCGCGGATTGATCGGACGAGATTAGCTGCCACCCAACATTTATCGTACCACCCAACGTTTGTTTCCTCTGAGCTTGGTCTTTGCTGGCAGCGGTTAGGGAAGCTGGTCTGTAGATGTCAACTGAGACGTGGCAGCTCCGTAGGACAGTCGGGCAGGACCAGTGGTTCTCTAAGGAGTATAACTGGCTGTTGTCGTAGATTAAGACGTTGCAATTCCATAAGGATAGTCGCATAGTTCAGGAGCTGTGTGAGAGTCGAGGTGGCCGTCCTGAGCTGTCCGTCCTAACGAGCCCTCTGGTTTCCGTGGACGTAAAGCTATATTGAACCGTGCTTCGGCATTGGTCTCAGCTTGTCCCTAATATGTCAACTGACATCTGAGGACATTAAGCAACACTACCTACCTAAGGATAGACTTACAAGACCGGAGTCTCGGAGGGTCTGTGGAAATTAATTCTACTTTCCAAGAAAATTCTCTATATGAAATGGTATCTTTGCCCCCGTCAAGGGGAGAAGGGGGTGGGGGTGGCAGTTGTAGCGTTAGTCACGAAGATGGTATTCGTTAGACTTGAAGGGGGAGGGGGGGTTGGCATGCTGTGCCCGGCGTTGGGGTGGGTGGGTGGGTGCTGTGCCCGGCGTTGGGGGTGGGTGGGTGGGTGCTGTGCCCGGCGTTGGGGGGGGGGGGCGTGCTGTGCCCGGCGTTGGGGGTACGTGCTGTGCCCGGCGTTGGGGGGGGGCGTGCTGTGCCGGCGTTGGGGTGCTGTTCCCGGCGTTGGGGGGGGGGGGCATGCTGTGCCCGGCGTTGGGGGATGTGCTGTGCCCGGCGTTGGGGGTGCTGTGCCCGGCGTTGGGGGGGGGGCGTGCTGTGCCCGACGTTGGGGAAGGGGGGGGGGCGTGCTGTGCCCGACGTTTGGGGGGGGGGGGGGGTGCTGTGCCTGGCGTTGGGGGGGGGGGGGGGGCGTGCTGTGCCCGACGTTGGGGGAAGGGGGGGGCGTGCTGTGCCCGACGTTGGGGAAGGGGGGGGGGGCGTGCTGTGCCCTACGTTAGACTGTTATGGTCGTACCGGCCAGCAGGACTGCTACGGGGTGTGATCAAACGGAAATAGACTGTCTTGGGCGCGCCTGTTCCTTGGAATAAATAAAAAACACACACTTCCTTTCAGCATAAGTCTTCTACCATCGCTCCAGCATGACCCTGCGTTGAAATGTGAACGGTTTGGCTACTTCGGTAACTGACGGAAAGTAGTCGTTGCACGCGGTGTCCGCTATTCCCGCTGCTGAAGAGAACCAACCCAACGACAGCCGAAGTGGAATCGAACCTGGGTTCTTCTGTTTACCAGCCGAGCGCTCTACCACAGAGCCAGAGCTGCTCACGACCGAGACGACGACTGGCGCCAGAAGCACAGGTATTGGGATTATGTACCCAACACAGTGTATGTGACAGCCTCAGTGATGTCTGCACGTGAATCCCAGCTGGACGCAGAAGTGCCAGTGGAGCTGCCCTCGGCCGAGTCAGGAGCAAACACAGCCCGTACGCACCCCATCGGGTCAGCCAACACAGACCAGGGGTCGACCAGCACCAAGCTGCACAACGCCTCACAACGTACCGCTCTTATCTGCCGGTGCTGAAAGGTGGAAGCAACACCTGCGGTGGGGGAGAGAACTGGGGACGACAAATGGAGGGATCACACGAACCCTCCACGCTTTCCTTGGTGTCCATGGCTCCAGCGCGGGACGCACCGCGGTGGTCTGCACGTGATACACACACAGAGCAAGACATGGCTGACACCGGCCGGGATGTGTCGGCAGGGGTCCAGTGATCATGCCCACGGCTATACCCTGAAATGTCTACGTCCACACCCTGATCATGTCCACGGCTATACCTGATCATGTCCATGGCTGTGCCTTGAAATGTCCACGGCTACCCTGATCATGTCCACGGCTATACCCTGGTCGTGTCCATGGCTATACCCTGAACTGTTTACGGCTACCCTGATCATGTCCACGGCTGCACCCTGCTCATGTCCACGGCTACCCTAATCGTGTAACGGGTATACCCTGATGATGTCCACGGCTATACCCTGATCATGTCCACGGCTACCCTAATCATGCTAACGGCTGTGCCCTGTTACCCCGTTGCAAAATCGCGCCGACAGAGCTAGAGTCGATATAGGCTCAACACGCTTGCTTCACATCTGTACCAATACGTCATTTTCGTGCACGTCTGGAAAAAAAAATGTTGAAAAGAAAGGATGTTGTCGAGAGGCTCAGAGTGAAAGAGATGCGAAGTGAGCGCTGCTTCTTGCTTGTCTACCCGGTGTCTGTGCGGTCTGTGGGTTTGCCTGGTGGTTAATCCATGTCTTTTGAGGGCCCGGGAGGAGGGGGGAGCCGGGGACGGGTTGGGGTGGCGGGGTGGGGAGGGGGGGCAGCGAGTATCGGGTGGCCAGGTGTGCATAGCCAAGGAGGGAAAAAGGTGTCGGGGAAGAAAGGCCTCCCCCCCGTACCTCTTTACACGCCACGTCTTTCAAGCTGGCTGCCTTTAAAGGGGTAAGGTGACGGGGTCGCCACCCCTACACCCGCCTGAAAGGGCCGCGCGGCGTGAATGGGTATCGTCCCATGATGAAGTCATACAAACACCCAGCGCCTACTGACAGAGAGGGGAACGGGCGCAGAAAGCAACATTGTCAAACGCCGCTCCGCGTTTGAAAAGTGCGGGCCTTAGTGTTGGCGACAGTCATAATAGCAGTGTATTTCACTTCATCTCCCAGCCATGTCGCCCCCCCTCTGTGCACAATGCCGCACACCGAGGCTTCACCGAGGGCTGCCTGCCTGCATAGCCTGCACGGGGCTGACACAGTGGGCAGAGGGAAGTGCTCGCTATGGTGAATACAGCCGCGAAGGGAAGGGTGGAACCGGGTTTGTAAAACAACAGTCTCTGGAAACAGCTCGGTTGTGAGCCGGCTTAGGCAAGTGCTCAGTATAGGCAATTCCCATTGCTAACTTTTTTTTTTTTTTTTTTTAGAGTTCTCTGCCCCTGCGTAAGACGGAACTTTGATTCGTGTTTGAGCGCTTGCTCCTGTCTAATGTGTAAAGTGCTGTAGTAATATATGATTAGTACTTGTGTACTTGTGTATGAGGAATGTATTGCGTGAATGTAACTTTGCTTTGTAGCCCCCAGGGGCAAAAAGCTCTATAAAACCTTGAAATCTTGTTGACTGGGACGTTCGCGGCAGCTATGTTGCAGGGGGTCGGAGGGGAAGATAGTTTCAACCGCAGTGCTAAAAAAATACTACTGTGGGAAAGCGATACTATGTGTGCTGTTCGAACTAGCGAAGAAAAGAGTAGAACCTGGTTTGTAAAGCAACAGTCTCTCGAAACACCTCGGTTGAGTGAGTCGGTTTGTCCTAGCGGTAAGGCGTTAGGCTGGTAAGCAGAAGGACCTCGGTTCGATTCCGCGTCGGTTCTCCTTTCTCTTCAAAAATTGTGGTCTACGGACACGGTCTTGAACCTTTGCCCGTCACAATTATTGAAACATTAAAATGGCTCTCGTCGGTGCCCATCTCAATACAGGAGCCACTCTGATGGTGACAGTGTAGCGTTAGGTATAGACTCCATCTTCCCCCACATCCTTGGATTTCGGTCCCCACCAGTACCTCGTCGGAGACAACTCGGCGTTAAACAAGTCTAACCAAACACCTCGGTTGTGAGCCGGCAGAGAGAAGTGCTCACTATTATAGCAGCAAAGGGAAGGATAAAACCTGGTTTAGTGTGTGTGTGTGTGTGTGTGTGTGCGTTCGTTCGTTTGACATGTTACGTCGGTGGTATGTTTCAAGGCCAATTTCCTTTCACAGGACGATAAAGCATTGTATCTTAACAGTCGCTGGAAACACCTTGGTTGGGTTTGTTTCAATGGTGTTTTACGTCCACAAAGAACGTACAGACCTTTAAGGACGGGGAGCCCTCGACTTTCACACAGCTCCTGAGCTGGGGAGGGGGTGGGGGGGGGGGGGGGCGGGGCAGATGGAAAGGTGGTACCCGGTTTCTAACATTAGTCTTCAGAAATACCTCTGGTGGGAGCCGCCGGTTGGGCCTAGCGGTAAAGCGTGAGGCTGGTGAGCTCAAGAACTTTGGTTCGAGTCTGCTTCGGCTCTTTTCTCTTCTTCAAACTTTGTTGTTCATGGACACAGTCTCATTGTGAATGTGTTCCTCCACAATGAATGAAACATTAAAAAGGGCTCATTGACACCGCAGGCTATCTTAATACAGAAGTGATTCTGGTGGTGACTGTAGAGTTTGGCATGTTATTTCCCTTTCCCTCTAGCTCCTTGAATCTCGATTCCCGCCAGTATATCTCTCTGGAGACAACTCGTCGTTAGACGTCATCAGTCAAACGAACAGTACCTCGGGTACAGGGATAGTCTGAAATGTTGAACTTGATGCCTGGCCTTTAAAAACACACACACACACACACACACACACACAAGACAAAAAAAGACTCAGTCACTCGTGTTTATGCTGACTGGTCCAATTCAGCGTCACTGACTTTTGGAGAAGGTATATATGTGTATACTTTTGCCAAGTGTCTGTCTGGGGTTCTTTGCACAGACTGGTATTTGTGAACGTTGGAGGGTGGGGCGTCTGTTTTGACACAGCCGGGGAGCGTGGTGCGTGTCGGGCGAGACCGGAGTGAAAGAGATTATCGCCATTTATGTTGTGTACACTCAGCCTCCACCTCTACTTTGTTGCCTGTCCGTTTGAAGACGGTGAAAGGAGAGAGCACCAATACCGTGTCCCCAGTGCAGAGAGAGGGAGGGAGAGAGAGAGAGAAGCAAGAAGGGCTGAATGTTGTCATCACAGCTTAAGTCCCCTCTCTTCAACTGCACAGAATCACATCAAAGGCGAAGTCGTACGCCGACCACCTGAAGCTGTCAAACATTCGCACACAACACCAACGTCCGCAGCCCCGTGAAAGAGTCCTTTTCTTGCTCAGGCCCTCACGGGCTTTGGCGAGGGCGCTTGTGTTGATTGACTTCAAAGGCCGAGTAGGGACACAAACTTCGTTGTGCAGGGGAAACTGCAAGTTGCTGGGGTGGATGGAGTTTGTCGGGTGCCTTGGCCAAACGATAGCGAGAGGGAGTTAGTGGCAAGCTGGAATGGATGGGGCTTGTCACCAGTGTGGATATATGGAGCTTGTGGTAGGATGCCGGTATGGCTATGGAGTTAGTGGCAAGTTGCCGGTATGGGTGGAGCTTGTCGCGTAATACCGACATGGATGGAGCTTGTATGATGCCGGTATGGGTAGGGAGTTAGTGGCGTGATGCCAGTATGTATGGAGCTTGTGGCGTGATGCCGGTATAGACGGAGCTTGTGCCGTGATGCTGGTATGAGTGGAGCTTGTGGCGTGATGCCGGTATAGACGGAGCTTGTGCCGTGATGCTGGTATGAGTGGAGCTTGTGGCGTGATGCCGGTATAGACGGAGCTTGTGGCGTGATGCCGGTATGGATGGAGCTTGTGGCGTGATGCCGGTATGGACGGAGCTTGTGGCGTGATGCCGGTATGGGTGGAGCTTGTGGCGTGATGCCGGTATGGACGGAGCTTGTGGCGTGATGCCGGTATGGACGGAGCTTGTGGCGTGATGCCGGTATGGACGGAGCTTGTGGCGTGATGCCGGTATGGGTGGAGCTTGTGGCATGATGCCGGTATGTATGGAGTTTGTGGCGTGAAATTGGTGTATATGGAATTTTCGCGTGACGTGTTGACCAAAGGGAAGACGTAGATTACCCGCCGGTCCGATGAGACATGAATTAATACAATATTCCCCCCCCCCCCCCCCGCCCCACCCGCAACCCAATCCCCTCTCCCCCACCCCGAGAAAATAAAACGTTGAAGCTTATGGGGGTAGCATGGAGTGAAGCTGTTGGTCATTAAAGTAGCGGCAGTTGGGAAGACGACTGTACATATATGAGTGAATGAATGAATAAAGAATTAAAAAAAATCGGGTGCCTGCAGTTCGTGGGTCTAATGTTCGTGTTTTATCGTGAGACTTATTTTGGACTGAACGAGCCTCTTAAGCTACATTTACCACTGCTCTGTCTGAATCAAGAACTTTAACTATTAATGGTATTCGGATTTGTGATGCCTTAAGCAGTTCAGAGTTGGTGGTTTTATCGGAATCGATGATATTAATGATTGTATTTGTGGATTACAATTTAAGCCTGTTTTACAAGTTTTATAAAATGTTGCTGTAGGCGTGTGTGTGTGTGTGTGTGTGTGTGTGTGTGCGCGCGCGCGCGCGTGCGTGCGTGCGTGCTTGCGTGCGTGCGTGTGGGTGTGGATGTGATTTCCGTCGCGTCTGGTGTGTGTATTTAAGTTCCTTCAGTTCTTTAAAATTCTTTACGGCTGCTACGGAAATTTACTTTTGACGACAATCACCAAGATTTTCCTAAGGAGCTGAGCCAGCTAAAGAAGAAAAGAAAAAATCCAATGAAGCAATTATGCTCAATTCATTGTGAGATCCTAGAAGCTGATTAGAACAAACACCACCAATAGATCACCAGCTCAAGAGCTGCCCTGTGGAAGTCTCAAGTGGGAAACAATCTCACGTGAAGGCGTTTTGTTTGGCCAACAAAGGCCTTTCTCTCTTTCTCACTCGGCATCGACCTCGTTTATGGGAAAGGAAAATCGTATCATATCGTCGAGACTTGAACGAGGGCTTGTAGCCTTTAGAACAATCCAACAGACTGAGAGTCATGGAGTGTACGCCCTGACGTAAAGACCCTTTGACGTCAAATTGGATAGGCTAATCCAGTCCCAGTCGTAATGAGCTGGAGTGAGCGGCAGTTATGAGCTGCGAAGCCGCGCCCAGGGAAACATAGGCAGGGTGTCGTCAGCAACAATGGCTCGCTCTTGACTCGCTCCTCGCGCACAAAGGCGACTGACGGACAGAAAGGAAGAGGGGAAAATGAGCTGGCTGCACGTGCGCCACGGCTGAATGCCTCTCTCTTCCGCTGACCAAACATTTAGTTTTTAGAAATTACCAAGGAACAATATCCGCTCCAGTGCCGGGTGCTTTTTGTTCCACGTGCAATATCCTTTTTGGAGTGATCGGATGGGTGTCTGGGGGCGGGGGAAAACGGTGGTGTACATCTATGGAGCTGGTTCCGGAGCTGACCTCCTGAATTGTTTTGGTTCCAAGTACGGGACTTAACGCTGTGCACTGACAGTGCAGTTTCTTTTCTGGTCTTAGCACGTAATGTTTTGGGGTATTTTTTGTTTGTTTGTTTTGTTTGTTGTTGTTGTTGTGGTGTTTTTGTTTGTTTGTTTTGTTTTTGTGTGGGGTTTTTGTGTGTGTGTGGTGGGGGTCGGGGGGGGGGGGGGGGGGGGGGGGGGTCTGATTTTAAAAATCTTTTTTTTTCTAATGTATCACGTGCTTTGTTCATTTGATACCATCTGTTTCATTGTGTGTACTTTTTCTTTAATGTCCTACCGTGTATTTGTGTGTGTGTGTGTGTGTGTGTGTGGAACCATTTCTTTTCTGTTTAGCTCTCTTTGATCATACACAATCTTCTTAAGCACACTGAGCGTTCGATCAATGGAAACGCGCTGTAAAAATGGACATCAACATCATCATTTACTATTGGCTGCGCCAGGTGTACCTGATGGGCCGTGGCTGCTGTTACAAGTACACGAGTGACGCTTTGAAGTATTGTTCGGCGCTGATTGTTTTACACGAGGTGTGGGTGGGGGTTTAAAGAGAAGAGGGCTTTTATTGTTCGGTTTGTGTTCTTCAGAATAACGTGGAAGGATAGGGGGCTGCGGAGGACTGTGTAGCCTGTGGTTATTAGTACGTCTTTTCTCGTTCGTGCCTTCTTGTACGAACTCTTGTTTGCCGTGTTACAAGGACTGTGTAGCCTATGGTTATTAACACATCTTCCCTAGTTGCTGCCTTCTTGTACGAACTCATATTTGCCGTGTCATAAGGACTGTGTAGTCTATGGTTATTAACACATATTCCGTCGTTTCTGCCTTCTTATACGAACTCTCGTTTGCCGTGTTACAAGGACTGTGTAGCTTATGGTTATTAACACATCTTTCCTCGTTTCTGCGTTTTGTTTGAACTCTTATCGTTTCTGCGTTCTTGTTTTAACTTTCGTCGTTTCTGCCTTCTTGTACGAACTCTTGCTTGCCATGTCATAAGGACTGTGTAGCCAATGGTTATTAACACATCTACCCTCGTTTCAACGTTTTGTTTGAACTCTTATCGTTTCTGCGTTCTTGTTTTAACTCCTACTTGCCGTATCAGAAGGACTGTGTAGCCTATGGTTATTAATATAGATCTTTCCTCGTTTCGGCCTTCATGTGCGAACTCTTTCTTGTGCTGCAAGGATTGTGTAGCCTATGCTTATTAATATATACATCTTTCATCGTTTGTGCATTCTTGTACGAACTCTTGCTTGCCCCGTTACAAGGACTGAGCAGCCTATGGTTATTAATACATCTTCCTTCGTTTCTGCGCTTTTGTACGAGCTCGTGCTTGCCCTGTTAACCTATGGCTAGCCTGTGGCTAATACATCTTCCCTCGTTTCTGCGTTCTCGTAGGAACTCTTTACTTGCCGTGTTGACAAACTATTAAATTGTGGGTGTTTTCTTTCGTGGAGACATTCTATCAAGCAGACGGGTACAATAAGGTGTTGTGTTTTATTCCCCTCTGGGGGCGATTAGGATGCATATGAGTATGCAAATGGCCGCGTGACAGTATCCCAGCAGCCCCTCCTCGCCCTGGGCCCGCCGGGCGAGGCGGCCTCCCGAGCAGCTGCCGTCAATGGCTCCGCATCACGCCTCACCACGGAATTTCAAGCGAGGTTAACTTTCAAGTCCGCTTCCTTTTGACTCCGGCAACGGCCAGCGTGAAGGAAGATGAACGACGGTTTAAGTTCCCCCCAAAGAGCCACTTTTCCCCCCACCGTCTGAACCGGATCCTGAGCCAGCCGTATCAAAGCGTGGGGCATTACTTCCGGTCGATTTGCCTCGGCTTGGTTACCTCGAGAGCGAGGTCGACAGTTTGGCGAGCTCCAGAGTAAATATGCAAGCACAAAGGTCATTGACAATGTAGGTTTTACAAGCACGCACGTGCGTCTTACACAAACGGTGTTTCCGAGCACTGTGTGATGTGCACGATGCAACAATTAACGTACGGTGTACGATTATTATTGGTTGTGTTCACAGAGCAGCGCGCGTAGCTCTCTTGCCTGTAGCATAATCGGTCGTCTTGTTTATACGCTCATAATGTTCTGTGCATTCGCTCGTATCTTTTTCTGTGTCGCATGCGGAAAACATGGATTTATTTATTTCGATGAAAAGTCACACGCCATATGGCATGAGGCAGAGCTACTGAAAACAAAGCAAAAGAAAAATACATTAAGAACAATTTAGATGTAATCTGCGTCCGTTACTGCCAGTGAGGTTTATTGCCTGGCTAATATCCATTCACTTGCCTCGTAAATAGCCTATCCATTTACTTTGCTTGTAAATATCCATTCACTTGCTTGGTAATATCCAATCACTTGCTTAGTAAATATCCATTCACTTGCCAAGTAAATATCAGTTTAGTTGCCAAGTAAATGTCCTCTCACTTGCTTTGTAACTTTCCATTCCCTTGCCTTGTAAATATCCATTCACTTGCCTTGTAAATATCTATTCACTCGCCTTGTAAATATCGATTGACCTCTCTTTAAATATTCTCATACAACCGCGGAAGAATAAACATTTTTTTTTTGTACGGCAGTTGTTAAGAGTTAGATGAAAATTTGCAAATTTAATATCTTCCACTGGCAGTAGATGCAAAACACTTTTTGTCGTGCGGCGGTTTGCCCTGCGTCCAGTAGCAGTAGTAGCAGCAGTAGTTGCAGCAGGAGCAATATGTTCTTTTTTTTGTGTGTGTGTGCAAAAGGCAACAACACAGAAAGCACCGCTCACGCGTTGCTGAAGACAGCGTTAAAAAAACACAAAGTGACAAACAGGACATCACACACACACACTCGAGCCTTCGCACACGCATTCGCTACTGCCTATATCTCATATATCCATATATGCATACACGTGCATACACATTTACATACATATATACGCATACACATATATGCATCATCTTCTTGTTCAGTGTGAGAAACGTTTCTAGATATTTGACTGTCATTGTCCACTGTGATGCTGTGTATGACCAGAATTTCACGGGTCTTGAAGAAACTTGGTGAATTCTATGACCAGTGCTGTCACAGGTCTTGATGAAGGAACTTGGTGAACTCAACTCTGTGTACACCATACAACCATGCACCATGTGACTTCATGCAAAGCCACATACGTAAGGTGTATGCGTGTTTAGCTGTAACCTGCCACCTGCGCTTTTGGCAGAATGACCGGGATCTTTTACGTGCTACTGCGGTAACACGGGGGTGGAACGGATACTGGAATAAGAGTCAGCACAGAAAGTTGACCCTGGAGAAGAAAATTCTCCCACCGCTCCAACAGAGATTCGAACCCGGGACCTTTCGATCACGAGTCCGGCGCACTAACCACTGAACCATCCCCGTGGGCCATTTTGAGTGACCAGCGTTGCCACTGGTCATGATGAATGAACTTGGTGAAGTCAGCGGTAGTTGTGTGTGGGCTGCTTGAATGACCAGTGCTGTGACAAGTCTTGATCGATGAACTCGGTGAACCCAACGGCAGTTTTGCGAACCGCTGGTGCTGCGCTCTCATACAACCTCAGCGAGCTTTGCAAGACTCTCAGCTGTGACTGTGGGTACCGCGTTCATCGACTTAAACATAAATGACATCCGTTCCGACCTGTTCCTCTTTCTGACAGTCGGATTGATGCGAGTGGAATTATTTTGCATCGCTTTTATATATTGCAGTGTTCTTATGCTCCGACGGTAGTGTGTGTGTGTGTGTGTGTGTGTGTGTGTGTGTTTTTTTTTTTTTTTTTGTTTTTTTTTTTGGTGGTGGTGTGGTGGTGTTTTCCCTTTGTTATTGTTTTTGTTTGTTGGCTTTTGTTTTGTTTTTATATATTGGTCTGGGAAACTTATCGCATTGTGATCAAAAGCAACGTGCGCGGTACCGGATGTTTGTTTTTGGTCAATTAACGTCGCCCCCCCCCCCCCCCCCCCAACCCCTCCTTCCTCCCTTCCTCGACGTCTCTCCCGCCTGCGCTGTTCACATCGTGTGTAACGGGTCCCGCTGGCTGTAAAGTTGTTTTGCATTTTCCCACAACTTCCTCCCGCCGCCGACCCATTCTTTGCACACGAAACAATTCAGCCTCGCTTTGATGGCCGTAGATTGATGCGCGCGCTGACAGGGCGCTCGTGCAGGTGCACGTGCAACAATAGGAATGAAATTTGTCACAGTGACCCCCCCCCCCCCCCCCACCCCTTTCCCCCATCCCCCATCCCCACATCGCGCAGCTCCCTCTCCGGACTCCGCGGTCTCTGGGAGTCTTGTTGTTATGGAAATGAGCTCGAGCTCGTTTGAATGTCTTGGCGCACGTGCCGAGGGCTGTCGTGTGCGGGGTTTGGGCGAATTGCTCCTGGTGGATGGTGTCCACGTCACCAACGACTTAGTTCCGGCGTCGGGGGTGGTGGTGGGGGGGGGGGGGGGGGGGGGGGGGGGGGGGGGGGGGGGGGGGCGCAAGGAACTGAAGCAAATGGTTGGTAAGGAACTGAAGCAAATGGGGGGAACGAGAGATCCGAAGTAAGAGTTCGATACAATTGGGCTGAATAATTATGGTCATTTTTTGTTATGCTCGCCATCGCCATCCTTCCTCCTGCACAATACATGCACACCGGTGGCGGTGGTGAGTGTGTTGTCATACCTACATGCTGTCGTCATATCGTACCTATCTGCTGCCAACATATATCGATCTGCTGTTGTCATATTATGCCGATCTGCTGACGTCATATCATACCGATCTGCTGTCGCCATATCACACCGATCTGCTGTCGTCATATCATACCGGTCTGCTGTCGCCATATTACACCGATCTGCTGTCGTCATATCATACCGATCTGCTGTCGTCATATCATACCTATCTACTGTCGTCATATCATATTGTCATCATATCTTCATATCTATTCACCCTGATATAACCGTACTGGTTGACTGGGCGTAAAACACCAAGTTACTTACTTCATATCTATAGGCTATCGTCAGATCAGACCTTATCTGTTATATATATATTATACCTATCTGCTGTCGTCATATCCTGCTGTCGTCATACCTTCATATCTATTCTCCCTGATATTATATAACCGTGCTGGTTGATTGGGCGTAAAACACCAAGTTACTTACTTGATATCTATTTGCTGTCGTCAAATCAGACCTTTTCTGTTATATATACATGTACATATCTGCACAATACCTTTACAGTTATATCTATTGGCTGTCGTAATACCATAACCTACCCGCTGTCATCATATACCGTATATCTGCTGTCGCTATACATATCTGCTGCCACCGTACCTGTCTGCTGTCGTCATATCTGTTTGCTGTCGTGATGTACCTCTCCGCTGTGGCCTCACCCGCCTGCTGCCACTGTACCTACCTCGTGTCGGGCGGCGTGTTGAAAGCAGTTAAAAGCGGTTTAGCGTTGCATCGACCGTCGCCCAGCGCCGGGAGTGCGCTGACCGTGAAGCGGAGCTAACGAGTTAAACGGAGTGAAACAAATTGCTCATGAAGAAGTGGCCGGCGATCCGCGCGCTGTATTGATGACCACGCGGGGGCGCGGGACGCTGCACACCCGCTTTTCATTTCATTGGCCCGCTGGAAAGAAGGGCGCGAGGCGCTGCCGAGGGCGGACGTGGCCGCGCCGCAAGGCGTGCGCTGGGTTCGTAATGCGGGGTTTGGGTTCGGTTCCTCTCGCCCCCGTCTGCCGTCATCAAAGCAGCGCAGCGGCGTGCGTGCGGCACCGTGGTTTTCGCCTGCAGGTGTTGTTGTTGGTGGTGTTGTTTCCTGCCGTGTGTTCTTCACAGGAGTTGACAAGGATGTGATGGAGGGCATTGGCCCAGGCATCGCTTTCTTCGCCCCCCCCAGCCCCCAGCCCCCAGCCCCCCTCAGCATGAAGACGGCAGTTGGCCCTTAAAATGTGAATGTGGAGATCATGTTAAATTTGAATGGAATAATCTGCAGGTGAATAGATCAATCAAGGTATTACCGGTTGACGATTGTTTGACAAGTAAACGGACACAACCCAGCCGCGGTAGGACTGTGTCACCTTTGTTGTAGTACACCATCTTTGTACCACCTTTGTTATAGTGTACCACGTTTGTTGTAGTACACCATCTTTGTACCACCTTTGTTATAGTGTACCACGTTTGTTGTAGTACACCATCTTTGTACCACCTTTGTTATAGTGTACCACGTTTGTTGTAGTATACCACGTTTGTTGTAGTATACTACTTTTGTCGAGACCTCGACTCCCTCCCCCTCCCCGCCTCCGCTCCACTCCCCCACCCCCTAATTAACCCTTACAACTAGCATGTGGTTGCAGTATGCCACTCAACTTGCCTGGCTCTTGGCCAAACCCACGACCAACTTTTCTTTGCCGTTGATGTAGAAGAGTGCTTTCGGTGCCACTGCTGTCAGGAGACCCGAGCACCCCCAGCCCCCCCACAACACACAGAGCCCACCCATGTTTCCTACTCCTACTAAGAACCCAACCCCATGGTCCCTACTCCTACTGAGAGCCCATGGTTCGTACTCCTACTAAGAGCCCAACCCTATGGTTCCTACTCCTGCTAAGCCCAACCCCATGGTTCCTACTCTTACTATGAGCTCACTCCTGTTCCTCATGCACGGGTGAAGAGTCCGGTCCGGTGTTCCCTACTTCTGCTAAGAGCACACTCTCTGTGGTGCCTGCCCTTCCTATTCATCAGCACAGTCTCGTGCTTCCCGTGCACCCTGCCAGGGGCCCACTCCTGCCATTTTTACGCCTGTTATATATATATATATATATATATATATATATATTATATATATATATATATATATATATATATAGATCCCATTGTCTTACATGGATTACTGGGGCCAGCATTGGATCCCATAGTCTTCCTTGGATTACCGGGGCCAGTATTGGATCCAGATAGATATATATTATATATACGAGCCCGGCTCGCGAGGGAGAAGACGTGGGAAGCAGCCACCGCAAGCCCTGCACACAACAAAAGAGAGCGCCATCGATTCCAGACTCGGCCCACGACCTTCAACCCTGCCCACTGTCTCCACAATCGTTCCGCTGAAAGCTAATCGCGGTTTTGTCCCCTTTCAGTCACGGCAGCATTTGCATCAGCGCACGTGAGCTCGTGGATTGTCTTTGTCCCCGCGCTTGTCCCTCCCTGGCGCTGGGAGCGGGCCCAGGAAGGGATTATTGGGTGTGGGCAGCGAGCGCGCCGCACGCGCGGAACGTTCAAGCGGCGAACGCGTTGCCCGTGCCGGCCCTGTTCCTGGCTTGTAGAGGAAGGGGATCTTTCAGACTCGTCAGCGGAGCAAATGTGCTTTTCGTGTGCCGCGCGATTGCCCGTGTGTCGAGTGTTTGTGGTCGCTTAGGGCCAGTAATGGGCCGCCATTGTCTTCTTCCCTGGATTACCGGGGCCTGTAATGGATCCCATTGTCTTACAGGGATTACTGGGGCCAGCATTGAATCCCATTGCCTTCCCTGGATTACCGGTGCCTGTAATGGATCCCATTGTCTTACAGGGATTACTGGGGCCAGCATTGGATCCCATTGTCTTCCCTGGATTACCGGGGCCTGTATTGGATCCCTTAGTCTTAGATTACTGGGGCCAGTACTGGATGCAAATGTATTCCCTGGATTACCGGGTCCAGTAATGGATCCCGTTGTCTTCCTTGGATTAATGGGTCCAGTAATGGATCCTGTTGTCCTCCCTGGATTGTCGGGCCAGTAATGGATCCCGTTG
>JABMCL010001163.1:527500-532500 GCA_018857735.1 Alviniconcha marisindica | reverse complement strand
CACACGTTTACTGTACGAACACGCTGTGGCCAAGAGCCCGCTGTTTACTGTACGAACACGCTGTGGCCAAGAGCCCACACCTCTAGCACATGTTGTTTGCTGTACGGACACGCTGTGGCCAGGTGCCCACACCCCCAGCACACGTTGTTTGCTGTACGAACAAGCCCTGTCTCTGTACGAACACGCTGTGGCCCAGTGCGCCCCCCCCCCGCCCCCCCCCCCCCCCCCCCCCCCAGCGTACGTTTTTACGTACGAACAAGCCCTGTCTCTGTACGAACACGCTGTGGCCAAGTGCCCATACTCCCAGCGTATTTTGTTTACTGTACGAACAAGCCCTGTCTCTGTACGAACACGCTGTGGCCCAATGCCCACCCCCCCAGCGTACGTTCTTTACCGTACGAACAAGCCCTGTCTCTGTACGAACACGCTGTGGCCCATTGCCCACACCCCCCGGCACGCTGGCCGCCGTGTCCCACCAGAAGTACTACAGCAGCAAGTGCTGCGTAGAGTCTCTGGTTCCGCTGACAAGGGAGGCGGGTCGGTGCAGGCAGCGAAAGGAGCCAGCCCATAAACACTCATCCTCTTCTACAGCTCCCTCCACCGATGAGCCATCGGGGTGGATTAACAGATCAGCACTGGCGGGCGCGGTGCCTTTGAAGTGACTGGTGGTCGGCAGGTGAGTTTATCGCCGCCGGAGATCTATGGGACATGTCCAAACTGTCGCCCGTGCTCCGGAGAGTGCTTCGGTCCCGCTGCGCCTCCCAGTACCCGAGATAGGCGCTGATTTACGGGTGGCTAGGGTAGCGGGGTGGACTAGCTGCTGTTACCGCTGACTCTTCTTCAACGGCCCGCTCGCCTTTCCGCTTGCTACGCGACCGTGTTTGCTTCCGGCGGCGCGCGCAGCGTGTAGACGCCAGCGCCCTCTAGGGATGAAGGGCGGTAATGGCGGGAGAAGCCCGTAAAGATGAAGGCTGTGGCAGCTCTGCGGCTGCTGCTGATATGCATCGTCCGTCCTCACCGGGGAAACCGGGTGGAGAGCCACCCGTTGCCGTCTGGAGGTGGTCGTTTGCCTTATGCTCAGTATGCTCCTGTGTGCGGGTGCCTGTGTGTGTGTGTGTGTGTGTGTGTGTGTGTGTGTGTGTGTGTGTGTGTGTGTGTGTGTGTGTGTGTGTGCCTGTGTGTGTGCGTGCTCTGTGTGTGTGTGTGTGTGTGTGTGTGTGTGTGTGTGTGTGTGTGTGTGTGTGTGTGTGCACTTGGAATAGTCTCTACGGACAAGATTGTGCGTTTTATAAATACTTTAATTATTATCAGTTATGCTCTTCGCTTACTGATACTGAGTGAGTGGGGTCTTCCGGTGCCATAAGTTAGTTAAATTAGTTCAGTTCAGTTCAGTTCAGTTCAGTTCAAGATGGTATCTGTGCGCTCAGAAAAGCCCATATGCGCTCCACCCCGCCTCTCAGAAGTGTCCCCAACGTTGCCTTTGAAACAGTTCCAATATTTGGTCTGATTGATGATGGCTCCGTTCCATCCTTCCAAGGAAGGTCGTCTAATTCTAATTCTAATTCAAAATACTTTATTGTCCGTTGCAATCATAACAATTAAACGGAATTTTTTCTTCGCTCGCACCAGCTCTGCCACATTAACAATTTAGTTAAATTAAGTTGAACACATTAAAAACAGAAGCAGGTATAACACATAAAGAACAGCTGTCTAAAACATATATATCTATAGTATTTTCAATTTTGTACTCAGTGACTACTCATTCCTATAGTAAAATTTTCAGCACCAAAATAAATGGGTTTGAGGGACATTTGATATCAGCGCTTCCTCTTTCCACGCCTCTCTCCTCCAGGAGATCGTTGGTGTGATGTCCTTGGCTTTGCGCCAGCAGGTAGTGTCTCAAGGCCCTCAACACTTCAGATGTTCCGAGAAGCAAGTAGCCACTAGTGAGGGTTGCTTTTGCCCGCCAGTGCATCTGCTCGGTAATTTCCCTTCTTTCCGGCACGTCCAGGGCCAAGTTAAGTTGGTTAGTTAAGTTAGTATACTGCTGCTTCTTTTTAGCCTAGGGCGCCACTGCCGCAAAGATGTGGGCAGCGATCCGAGCCCCCCCCCCCCCCACCCTACACACACACACACAGAGCCATCCTTCCCCCTCCACCCCCCCCTCCGCCCTTCCCTTCCCCCCCCCCCCCCCACCCCCTCCCCACCCCGACTATTGTCCGTTGTGACAGCTTCTTAAGCCTTTTTGCAGTCTTTTGTGTACACCTATGCTCCCCACTGAAGCCTATGAGTTGTCTAGCATCTTCTCTTCTTCCACGTCCCCCATCCCCCCTGATGTCATCATCGAGTCCCCTCCCTCCCCCCCCCCCACCAAACACACCCCCCCCCCCCATCTACCCCCTACTCCCATGACTATTGTCCCGTTGTGACAGCTTCGTAAGCCTTTTTGCAGTCTTTTGTGTACACCTATGCTCCCCACTGAAGCCTATGAGTTGTTTAGCTTCTTCTCTTCTTCCACGTCCCCCATCCCCACTGATGTCATCATCGAGTCGCCTCCCCTGCCCCCCCGGCCCCCCCGCCCACACACACACACACACACTGCACCGCCCACTCTTCGGCTGGTACATACGCCACATCCGTCGCCTGCTCTGCCTTTTCCCCTCCGTCTCTGCCCCTCTCTCTTTCTCTAGTTTCCTTGTTCCCTCTCTTTCTCCTTAGTCTCCGGTCTGGCTCGTTTCGCACCCCTAGCCAATAATTTATTATGGCCGCTTTTGTGCGCGCGTGCGCGCGTGTGTGTGTGTGTGTGTTTTAGCCCCCCCCCCCCCCCCCCCCCGCCCTTTTTTTGTTGTTGCGTGTGTGGGGGTGCTCTTTACTCGTTACATTCCTAGCTGCCGATGCCGCCTCACACAAGGAGGAGTGAGGGAGCGGGGCGGTGGGGGTGGGGGCAGGTTGGGGGGTGGGGGGGGAGGAGGGGAGGAGGGAGGGGGTGCAGGAAGGCTCATCTCACTTTGTCCAACACTCTGGCAAAAACAATATTCGCGGGGCTGGCAGCAATTAATCAGACGATATTAAATCCCGTCTGGCCCCTCAGCCCCGCGCCCGACATCCAGCAGGCGGTGAGGCGTTAGGCACAAGGACCCGACGATGGCCAACATTGCCACGGGGCCACCGCGTCCCTAAGTCCGCTTTCCGGCCTCTGCCATCGCGGCGTTGGCCTGTCAAGAGGGGTGGGGGTGGGTGGGGGGGGGGAGGAGGGGGGGGGGGGGGGGGGAGTACAGAGAGAGAGGGAGAGAGATGCGAGTACTACCAGATCCAGATCGTCTTTGAGCTGAAATGTTAACAGTTCAGAAAGGGAAAAAAGCAAGAAGAGCTCCTCACTACCCGTCGCTAACAGACAAACAAAAGAGAGAGACAGAGACAGAGGAAAGACAAAGAGGGTGGGCTCGCTCGGTACATGGTGTTGTACTCCCAACCGTGATTCGTGTCCATGCTGTCACCCACAAACTACATGAATACTACAAGTCCCCAGACTCCAGATCTCACTCCCTAGAACTTCAAGATAGTGTGACTCAAAATGTGGTCCGGAGTGCACGTCTATCGGCCACACCGGTTGTAACGCCGCCCGGGATTGAAGACATGGATGTCTATCGGCCACACCGGTTGTAACACCGCCGGGGATTGAAGACATGGATGTCTATCGGCCACACCGGTTGTAACACCGCCCGGGATTGAAGACATGGATGTCTATCGGCCACACCGGTTGTAACACCGCCCGGGATTGAAGACGGGGATGTTTGTCGGCCACGCCGGGAAGGAGTACATGGATGTCTATCGGCCAAAACCGGAAACGAAGACGTCAACGTCTATCGGCCACACCGGGAATGAAGACAGGGATGTCTATCGGCCAAAACCGGAAATGAATACGTTAACGTCTGTCGGCCACACAGGGAATGAAGACAGGGATGTCAATCGGCCAAAATCGGAAATGAAGACGTTAACGTCTGTCGGCCACACCGGGAATGAAGACAGGGATGTATATCGGCCAAAACCGGAAATGAAGACGTTAACGTCTATCGGCCACACCGGGAATGAAGACAGGGATGTCTATCGGCCAGAACCGGAAATGACGTTAACGTCTGTCGGCCACACCGGGAATGAAGACAGGGATGTCTATCGGCCAGAACCGGAAATGAAGACGTTAACGTCTGTCGGCCACACCGGGAATGAAGACAGGGATGTCTGTCGGCCAAAACCGGAAATGAAGACGTTAACGTCTGTCGGCCACACCTGGAATGAAGACAGGGATGTCTATCGGCCACACCGGGAATGAAGACAGGGATGTCTATCGGCCACATTGACTGTAACACCGCTCCGGGAAGGAAGACGTGGATGTCTGTCGGCCACGCTGACTGCAGCATCGCCCTGGGAAGAAAGACATGGACATCAATCGGCCATGTGGCTGTAACACCGCCTGCGGAAGGAAGAAGCGATAAGGAGGGATGGGGGTGTGGGAGGGAGGTGGGAGGGATGGGGGGGGGGGGGGGGGGGGGGTGCAGCATGCGACATCACCCATCAAACGTAGCAGACCTCCGCGCACTCAAAGGAGACGCTGACACGGAGGACCCGGGACAGAATATTAACTTCTTGACGTTTGAGGTTTGGCTCCTGGCATCTGCTTTTTATTCCCCAGCCCCCACCCCCACCCCCCACCCCCGTCCCCCCCAGCCCACACCTCCCCTACACCCTACCCCTCCCCCTACCCCCACCCCCCTCCTCCACCCCGCCACACCCCTTGTGCTTGTTGTGGGGGTGAGCTAAGGTCCTGCCGCTACGCTGCTTCTGTCCCGGTAACTATGGCCACAGCCCTCAGCTCCCTGGTTTTTGTGGAGGCGCGGTTTTAATCAACTGCGGCACGTGTTCGATGCGCGCCTCGCTTGATCGGTTCGGTCTGGCTGAGCGGCAGCGGCTCCTGGCCACAGGATCGGGGCGTGGGGTGGCCT
>JABMCL010001163.1:517500-525000 GCA_018857735.1 Alviniconcha marisindica | reverse complement strand
GGCCGCCAGCCTCCTTGCTCACAGTTCGGTTAGCGTAGTTAACGGATCGGTAACGGACGGAATAACGGGAAACCGATATTGCTTCGCTTCTGTCGACCTCGCTAGGCGGGAGAACAGACGAGGATTGCGAGGGAATGTGAAACCCGGGGTCTTGTTTTTTTTTGGTCATCATTGTGGCAATATTCGCCTGGCATTGGGGAAGGGGTGGGGCTGCGGTGTTGTTTTGTGATTCTTCTTCTCCTTCTAGTTATTATTCTGAAGCTGATTTCGGCGATGTAAACTGCGAATTAAAGTGTCCGTTAACAGAACTGTCTGGGAAAACACACCCGGGGCCTTATTGCACGTGCAACTTGACCTGTGTCAAAGGGCCGTAACCAAGCATGGTGCAGCGCCCTGCTGCAGTACCGTGGTCTCAGTGCAGCAGTCCCTTTTCTGCTGCAACCCACTCTCTGCTGCAGTACTGTGATCTCATACTGCTGAAACCCACCCTTTGCTGCAGTACCATGATCTTGCAGTACCATGATCTCATACTGCTGAAACCCACTCTCTGCTGCAGTACCATGATCTTGCAGTACCATGATCTCATACTGCTGAAACCCACTCTCTGCTGCAGTACCATGATCTTGCAGTACCATGATCTCATACTGATGAAACCCACTCTCTGCTGCAGTACCATGATCTCATACTGCTGAAACCCACCCTCTGCTGCAGTACCATGATCTCATTCTGCTGAAACCCATAGTATGCTGCAGTACCATCATGTCATACTGATGAAACCCACAGTATGCTGCAGTACCATGATCTCATACTGCTGAAACCCACTCTCTGCTGCAGTACCATGATCTCATACTGCCGAAACCCACCCTCTGCTGCGGTACCATGATCTCATACTGCTGAAACCCACAGTATGCTGCAGTACCATAATCTCATACTGCTGAAACCCACAGTATGCTGCAGTACCATAATCTCATACTGCTGAAACCCACAGTATGCTGCAGTACCATAATCTCATACTGCTGAAACCCACAGTATGCTGCAGTACCATAATCTCATACTGCTGAAACCCACAGTATGCTGCAGTACCATAATCTCATACTGCAGAAACCCATCCTCTGCTGCGGTGCCATAATTTCTTACTGCTGAAACACACAGTCTGCTACAGTACCATAATCTCATACTTCTGAAACCCATAATCTGCTGCAGTACCATAATCTCATACTGCTGAAACACACAGTCTGCTGAAAGTACCATAATCTCATACTCTGAAACACACAGTCTGCTGCAGTACCATAATCTCATACTGCTGAAACCCACAGTCTGCTGCAGTACCATAATCTCATACTGCTGAAACCCACAGTCTGCTGCAGTACCATAATCTCATACAGCTGAAACCCACAGTCTGCTGCAGTACCATAATCTCATACTGCTGAAACCCACAGTCTGCTGCAGTACCATAATCTCATACAGCTGTAGCTGTTCCACATTTTATGTGCCAGACGTCGTTTGACACTATAACGTTGTGGTAGCTGTTTCACACATGTGCCACACGTTGTTTAAAACAATAATGTCCTGGTAGCTGTTCCATACTTTATATACCAGACGTTTTACGCTATAATGTTCTGGTAGCTGTTCCACACGTTATGTGCCAGACGAGGTATCACATTATAACGGTCTGGTATCTGTGTACCAGATTGTTTAACACTATACCGTCCTGGTAGCTGTTCCACGCTTTATACTGCTACCACGCTTTATGTGCCAAACGTTGTTTAACACAGTGATGTCCTGGTAGCTGTTCCACGCTTTATACAGCTACCACGCTTTATTTGCCAGACGTTATTTAACACTATAATGTCCTAGTAGCTGTTCCACGCTTTATACAGCTACCACGCTTTATGTGCCAAACGTTCTTTAACACAATGATGTCCTGGTAGCTGTTCCACGCTTTATACAGCTACCACGCTTTATGTGCCAAACGTTCTTTAACACAGTGATGTCCTGGTAGCTGTTCCACGCTTTATACAGCTACCACGCTTTATGTGCCAGACGTTATTTAACACTATAATATCCTAGTAGCTGTTCCACGCTTTATACAGCTACCACGCTTTATGTGCCAAACGTTCTTTAACACAATGATGTCCTGGTAGCTGTTCCACGCTTTATACAGCTACCACGCTTTATGTGCCAAACGTTCTTTAACACAGTGATGTCCTGGTAGCTGTTCCACGCTTTATACAGCTACCACGCTTTATGTGCTAGACGTTATTTAACACTATAATGTTCAGGTAGCTGTTCCACACTGTATGTGCCAGACGTCGTTTAATACTAAATTGTAAACGGGGGAGGGCAGACGTCCCTCCGTCCTACTGACACACGCGCGGCACGCTGCCCCCGCCCTCTACATATGCCGGCAATACCTGTCGATGACTGAGGTAATGCTCGTGATACTTTTGTGTAACTCCTGCACGTGATATTTCCCATGCGAAGGTAATGCTCGTGGTACTTTTGTGTAACTCCTGCCGTGATGTTTCCCTTCCAAAGGTAATGCTCGTGATACCTTTGTGTAACTCCTGCCGTGATGTTTCCCTTCCAAAGGTAATGCTCGTGATACCTTTGTGTAAATCCTGCCCGTGATGTTTCTCTTCCAAAGGTAATGCTCGTGATACCTTTGTGTAACTCCTGCCGTGATGTTTCCCTTCCAAAGGTAATGCTCGTGATACCTTTGTGTAACTCCTGCCCGTGATGTTTCTCTTTGCGAAGGTAATGCTCGTGATACCTTTGTGTAACTCCTGCCCGTGATGTTTCTCTTTGCGAAGGTAATGCTCGTGATACCCTTGTGTAACTCCTGCACGTGATGTTTCCCTGGCGTGTTGTCACCACCGTGATCTGCTCGCTAATCCTTTCAAACGAGGGGTCACAGGAAGTCAGTACAGCGTTTCCAGCAACCTGCTGCAGGTCTGCGGATGGTGTTCTGAATTGTACACACGCCCATGGTTTGGCAGCGTCCCAGGAGCTGTTATATTTCAATCCAACCCCCATCCTACCCCCCCCCCCCCCCAACACACACACACACACACTCCCCCCACTCCTTTTTTTCCCCTTCCCCCTTTTCGTTCGTGAGGCTTGCTGGCAGGGACCGATATTCCAGAATGTATGTGTGTGTGTGGGTGGGGGTGGGGGGGTGGGGGGAAGAGACAGTACCTAACGCTACGCTGTAGCTACCGCCTGTTTCTGCATGAAAGCGGGCAGCGATAGAGCCATTTGAAGCAAGGCAGTGTCGATAAACAGT
Source organism: Alviniconcha marisindica (assembly GCA_018857735.1). Classification (NCBI taxonomy): domain Eukaryota; kingdom Metazoa; phylum Mollusca; class Gastropoda; family Provannidae; genus Alviniconcha; species Alviniconcha marisindica. Next base: position 521,714 of record JABMCL010001163.1, on the reverse strand, counting down.
CACTTTGGAAGAGAAACGAGAGCCGAAGCGGGGTATCGAACTGTTTTCCTCCCGTTTTGGGGTTGTTGTTGTTTTTCCGGCCATCTGCTGTGTCCCCAGGACAAAAGCGCATCCCCAAACTGGCGATCTGGTTCCGCTAGCACACACACGATCTCTCTTTCTCTCTCTCTCTCTCTGCAACGGCAGATATGTGAGTCGGCCTTTGTGCTAATATCTTCACCGTTGAAAAATAAAGTTCAATCAATCAATCAATCTCTCTCTCTCTCTCTCTCTCTCTCTCTCTCTCTCTCTCTCTCTCTCTCTCTTTTCCCTTTTTGCAACGGCAGATATGTGAGTCGGCCTTTGTGCTAATATCTTCACCGTTGAGAAATAAAGTTCAATCAATCAATCTCTCTCTCTCTCTCTCTCTCCTCTCTCTCTTCTCTCTCTCTCCTCTCTCCTCTCTCTCTCTCCTCTCTCCAACGGCAGATATGTGAGTCGGCCTTTGTGCTAATATCTTCACCGTTGAGAAATAAAGTTCAATCAATCTCTCTCTCTCTCTCTCTCTCTCTCTCTCTCTCTCTCTCTCTCTCTCTCTCTCTCCAACGGCAGATATGTGAGTCGGCCTTTGTGCTAATATCTTCACCGTTGAGAAATAAAGTTCAATCAATCTCTCTCTCTCTCTCCTCTCTCTCTCTCTCTCTCTCTCTCTCTCTCCTCTCCTCTTCTTCCAACGGCAGATATGTGATCGGCCTTTGTGCTAATTCTTCACCGTTAGAATCAAAGTTCAATCTCTCCTCTCTCTCTCTCTCTCTCTCCTCTCTCTCTCTCTCTCTCTCTCTCTCTCTCTCTCTCTCTCTCTCTCTGCAACGGCAGATATGTGAGTCGGCCTTTGTGCTAATATCTTCACCGTTGAGAAATAAGTTCAATCATTCAATCTTCTCTCTCTCTCTCTCTCTCTCTCTCTCTCTCTCTCTCTCTCTCTCTCTCTCTCTCTAGTCACTCACTGTCACAGCTATGTTACAAACGGAAACAATGAAACCCAGTCACCCGCAGTGAAGTCACGGATAGACAGAGAGAATGAAACACAGTTAGGTCACAGATAGAAGGTATATATAACAAATCCAGGCACGCATAGCGAAGTCATAGACTGGGAGAATGAAACAGTCAAACACTGTCAAGTCACAGACTCAGAAAATGAAACAATCACACACTGTCAAGACTCAGACAGAGAGAATGGAGCAGTCGTACACTGTTAACTCACAGACAGAATGAAACAATCCTACACTGTCAAGTCACAAATACACTGTCAAGTCACAGACAGAATGAAACAGTCCTACACTGTCAAGTCATAGAATGAAACAATCCTACACTGTCAAGTCACAGATACACTGTCAACTCAGACATAATGAAACAATCCTACACTGTCAAGTCACAGACAGAATGAAACAATCGTACACTGTCAAGTCACAAACAGATTGAAACAATCCTACACTGTCAAGTCACAGAGAGATTAAAACAATCCTACACTGTCACGTCACAGGCAGGATGAAACAATCCTACTCTGTCAAGTCACAGACGGAGAGAATGAAACAACCATGCACTGTCACATCACAGAATGAAACAGTCATACAGTTAAGTAACAGACAGAATGAAACAATCATACTCTGTCAAGTTACAGACAGAATGAAACAATCATACACTGTCACGTCACAGACAGAATGAAACAGTCATACACTGTCATGTCACAGACAGAATGAAACAATCATACACTGTCATGTCACAGACAGAATGAAACAGTCATACACTGTCACGTCACAGACAGAATCAAACGATCATACTCTGTCAAGTCACAGACAGGCAGGATGAAACGGTCATACACTGTCATGTCACAGACATAATAAAATAATCGTACTCTGTCAAGTCACAGGCAGGCAGGATGAAACGGTCATACACTGTCATGTCACAGACATAATAAAACAATCGTACTCTGTCAAGTCACAGACAGGCAGGATGAAACGGTCATATACTGTCAAGTCACAGAATGAAACAGTCATACACTGTCAAGTCACATCACAGATAGAATGAAACAGTCATCATAATAATAATAATAATAATGTACATTTATCATGCGCTCATCAACGCCCTGAGCGCTCACGTGATACATATTAACCTCAATATGATATTCTGTACACATGTAGAGCATAGTCCTGCCAAAACAATTTACATAAAGTATTATTAAAAACAGCAACAACACTACACACACACACACACACACACACACACACACACACACACACACACACACACACACACACACTGATTGTAGCAGAAACTGGGTACTGATATCAGCTAGGATGGAAATACTGTGAGAAGAGGAAGGTTTTCAGTTTGGCTTGAAATAATACACTGTCAAGTCACAGACAGAGAGAATGGAACAGCCATGCTCTGTCACGTCACAGTCAGAATGCCAGAGACGGAAGGAAGACTGGAGTCAGGGCAGAAGGTGCTGGGTAGACGGGTGGAGGCGTTGACTGGGTGACCTCGGGGACAACACGGGGCAATCCGGGTGTCGCTGCTTCCGACCCAACTGACAGGCGCTGACAGCCAGTATAAATGACGTACCTCTACCCGCAACCCCCAGATAGTTCAGGAGCTGTGTGAGAGTCGAGGTGGCCGTCCTGGGCTGTCCGTCCTAACGAGCCTTCTGGTTTCCGTGGACGGAAAGAATTATTGAACCGTGCTTCGGCATTGGTCTCAGCTTGTCCCTGATATGTCAACTGACATCTGAGGACATTAAGCAACACTTCACCACCACGCAACCCCACTGTGAGCCGGTTTGGCCTAGCGGTAAGGCGGTGGTAGGCTGGTAAGCGGAAGGACCTCGGTTCGATACCGCTTCGGCTCTCCTTTCTCTTCAAAAAGGTTGTGGTTTGTGAACACTGTCTTGTGACTTTGTCCATCACTTCCTACTGAAACATTAAAATGGCTCTCATCGCTGCCCATCTTAATGCAGAAGTCATTCCGGTGGTGACAGTGTAGCGACAGGTATATAATCTCCCTCTTCCCCCACCTCCATACCCCCTTCCCCCCATTCTCCCCGTCCCTAATAAGCCTTATGGTTTCTGTGGACGTTAAGCACCATGTTTACGCACCCCCCCCCCCCCCCACCACCCCCTTGGAGAGCTCAGGAGCTGTGTGAAAGTCGAGGTGGACGTCCTGGGCTCCCGTCCCTAATAAGCCTACGGTTTCTGTGGACGTAAAGCAACACTCAACCAGTACACCCCCTCCCCCTGTCTACATGTCATCTGTTTCCAGCCAGGGTTGTAAAAAAGGACGTTTCTGTATCCGATGACATGGTGGCGGAACGCAGGCTGTTTAAAGCCGGTGCTGCATCGTAAGGTGAGCTGCCGCACACAGCCATCACTGCCGTGTCCCACGCAGCTGTCGGTCTAACTGCTGTGTCCCATGTTCTGTCCCTGGTGTGCCCCACGACTCTGTCCCTGGTGTGTCCCATACATCTGTTCCTTGTGTGTCCCATACACGAGTCCCCGGTGTGTCCCATACATCTGTCCCTTGTGTGTCCCATACACCTGTCCCTAGTGTGTCCCATACACGTATCCCTGGTGTGTCCCATATACCTGTTCTTGATGTGTCCCACACATCTGTCCCTGATGTGTCGCATACATCCGTCCCTGGTGTGTCCCAAACCTGACCATGATGTGTCCCACAGACCTGTCACTGTTGTGTCCCCTACACCTCTTTGTGGCACTGTGTGTCCCACACACCTGTGACTGCTGTGTCCTTTCTTTCTTTTCTTTTTCACTGCTGTGTCCTACACACCTGTCCCTGCTGTGTCCCATAACCTGTCCCAGCTGTGTCCCATAAACTATCACTGCTGTGCCACACACACACCTGCCCTACGGTGTTCCATACACCTGTCACTACTGTGTCCCATACACCTGCCACTGCCGTGTCCCACGTGTGCCATACACCTGTCCGTGCGGTGTCCCATAACCTGACACTGTTGTGCCCCTGTCTAGTTACGACAGTTCCTTGATAAAGTGAACAAGAGGCCATGGGAGCCCCCCCCCCCCACGCCCCCTCTGGGTGCTTCTGCAGGGTTGTAGTCCACCCGGATTTGGAAAAGGAACCTTCAGTGACCGAGCATTTTGACAAGATGTGACCGACGAACTCGAGGGGTGGGGATTGGGGGTGGGGGGTGGGGGTGGGTA
>JABMCL010001163.1:502500-510000 GCA_018857735.1 Alviniconcha marisindica | reverse complement strand
GGGGGGGGGGGGGGGGGGGGGGGGGGGAGGAGGAGGGGGGTAAGGGAGAAGGAAAGACGGGAGAACAAAGTACGGTATCAATGCAGGGCGGAGCCTCAGACAGACTGTAGCTCTTTTCAAGCCTCGTAAGGAACGGTAGGTGAAAGTCGGCTGGGCAGAAACAGAAGCGTGAAAAGATTCCCACAGCTATGGGGTAAAAAAAAAAGAGAAAAAAAAGGAGGGGTAGGAGGGGAAAGAGAGAGGGAGAGGGAGGGAGGGAGGGAGAGGGAGGAGAGAGAAGGAGGGAGGGGAGAGAGAGAGAAGGGAGGGAGGAGAGAGAGGGAGGGAGGAGAGGAGAGGGAGGGAGAGGAGAGGGAGAGAGGGAGGAGGAGGAGGAGAGAGAGAGAGAGAGGAGGGGGGAGGAGGGAGAGAGAGAGAGAGAAGGAGGGAGGGAGAGAGAGAGAGAGGGAGGGAGAGAGAGAGAGAGAAGGGAGGGAGGGAGAGAGAGAGAGAGAGGGAGGAGAGAGAGAGAGAGAGAGAGAGGGGGGAGGGAGAGAGAGAGAGAGAGGGGGGAGGGAAATGGACTGGGTTGGATTGTTTGGTCGGCGGCGGAAACGGCGCATATCCCGTACACGTGCATGTACCCGCTCAACCCGCGGCGCGGACAATGCGCGGAGCGGGTATGTGGCCACTTCTGAGAGTTTGCCACCCACCCACACCCGTTTCCCCTGGTCCGGGTGGCGAGTGCGCGTGAAAGCCAGTTTGTGCATTGACGCGGCCATTAGTTACAGGCTGCGGGATTAGTCTCCAACGCCACGGCACAAGGGGATTACTTTGTCCCCCGCACTCTTACACCCCGCACACATCGCCTGCACCACGCCGGCCCGGTGCCGGACGACTGATGGGCTGTGGTCCATCCACAAGCCGGGTGGCAAGATGATGGGTTGTGGTCTACCGGCCGGGTGGCAAGATGATGGGCTGTGGTCTACCGGCCGGGGTGGCAAGATGATGGGCTGTGGTCTACAGGCCGGGTGGCAAGATGATGGGTTGTGGTCTACCGGCCGGGTAGCAAGATGATGGGCTGTGGTCTACCGGCCGGGTGGCAAGATGATGGGTTGTGGTCTACCGGCCGGGTGGCAAGATGATGGGTTGTGGTCTACCAGCCGGGTGGCAAGATGATGGGCTGTGGTCTACCGGCCGGGGTGGCAAGATGATGGGTTGTGGTCTACAGGCCGGGTGGCAAGATGATGGGTTGTGGTCTCCCGGGCCCGGGGGTGGCAAGATGATGGGCTGTGGTCTACCGACCGGGTGGCAAGATGATGGGTTGTTGTCCACCGGCCGGGTGGCAAGATGATGGGTTGTGGTCTACCGGCCTGGTGGAAAGATGACGGGTTGTGGTCTACCGGCCGGGTGGCAAGATGATGGGTTGTGGTCTACCGGCCGGGGTGGCAAGATGATGGGTTGTGGTCTACCGGCCGGTTGGCAAGATGATGGGTTGTGGTATACCGGCCGGGTTGCAAGACGATGGGTTGTGGTCCACCAGCCGGGTGGCAAGATGATGGGTTGTGGTCTACCGGCCGGGTGGCAAGATGATGGGTTGTGGTCTACCGGCCGGGTGAAAGAATATGGGTCCACAAGCAGGGTGGGAAGACGATGGGTGTCCACTAGCCGGGTGGAGTGAAATGGGTTGTGTTCCACTAGCAGGGCGATAGACGATGGGTTATGGTCTACTAGCCGGGTGGCAGACGATGAGTTATGGTCCAGTAGCCTGGTGGCAACCCATTGTCTGCCACCCGGCATGTGGACCAGAATCCATCGTGTTGCCATGGGTCTGGCGGGTGGCAGAAAATGGGTTGTGGTTTAGGCCGGGTGGTGAACAGTTGTATATTATGCGCTAGTGCATCCATGCGTTTTTGTACTTATGTATGTATGGGTATATGCATGTGTGTGTGTGTGTGTGTGTGTGTGTGTGTGTGTGTGTGTGTGTGTGTGTGTGTGTGTATGTGTATTCACCTCGCCTCTGTATGTATGTGTGTGTATTCACCTCACCTCTGTCTGTGTGTGTGTGTGTGTGTGTGTGTGTGTGTGTGTGTGTGTGTGTGTGTGTTCACCTCACCTCTGTATGTGTATTCACCTCACCTCTGTATGTGTATTCACCTCACCTCTGTATGTGTATGTGTGTGCAGACTGTACGGCACGAAGTGTCAGGGGTGCGTGCAGTCCATCCCTGCCCACGAGCTGGTGATGAGGGCGGCGGGCTGCGTCTACCACCTTCCCTGCTTCACGTGCATCGCCTGCGGACAGCGCCTCCAGAAGGGCGACGAGTTCGTTGTCAAGGACGGGCAGCTCTTCTGTCGACTCGACTTCGAGAAGGAGTTCACGCTCATGCCGCTCAGTCCCAAGAGTGAGTTACTGGGCCGTCGCATCGCACGGTGCTTCTTCGGTTTAAACCAAATTGTGTTCCTTCATCGTAGTCATAATAAGTTCAACGAATAAGTACAGGAGAACACAAAAGCAGTATGCTTATTTGAGTGTTACCTATGGATAAAATGATAATTACACAGACATTTACGATGACAAGATGGCAGATTGTTGTCAGAATGTCAGAGGCAACAAAACAGAACAAAGACCAAAACAACAACAAAACAGAAACTGCTTCTTTTGCGTGTGTGTGTGTGTGTGTGTTTGTGTGTGTGTGTGTGTGTGTGTGTGTGTGGTGTGTGTGTTGTGTGTGTGTGTGTGTGGTGTGTGTGTACGTGTGGTTGTGGTAGTGTGTGTGTGTTGTGGTGGGTGTTGTGTGTTGGTGTGTTGGTTGTGTGTCGATGTTTGTGTGGTGTGGTGTATATATATATATATAATATATATATATATATATATATATATATATATATATATATATATATATAGTTTGTGCGTGTGTGTGGTTTTTGTTGCTGTTGTTTAAAGAGCAATTTATTCCAGTTAAAAACAACAACAACAAAACAATTCAACATCAAGAAGCACGAATAGTTTATAGCCAAAGCACATTCAAGAAGCATGTATAGTTTAAAGACGAAGCACATTTCGTACTCAATTTTCACACGCGAACAGCATAGCTCAACCAAAAACAGATAAGTGTCTTAACTCTCTATCTAATTTTTCATCGTTTTTCGCCGTTTAAGTGTTATTTAAGTGTCGTTTTGTAGCTTGATAAAGGAGATTACGCGAAAATTCGTATGTTGTGTTTTATCCTAATAAACAGCGATCTCTGTTTCGAATCTTTTATGTATTTGGATATCGCATTTCGTACTCGTTGAATAACTTATTTCATGCAAACACACAGACAGACAGAATACCCTGTGTAAGCATGTCGGAGAGTAGGAATAATGACAGCGCATAATTAGTCATCGTCACCGCCGTGCTTGCTCAGTGTTGTTAGCGCTTGATCACAGGATATGTATCCAAACAACTAACCCCAGGTTAAAAATAAATAAATCATTCTTTGTAGTCTTCTCCATGTGGACCACGCATAAACAAGAGCTTGTTCTGAGTCACGTGATTTTGTTGTTGTTGATTTTGTGTGTGTAGATTTTTTTCAAGATTACCGCTCCCTAAATTCCACAGTTGTTATTGATCACCATCATCATTACTCATAGATTCCTCTGTTTATTATCCTCCTTTTTCATTACTGTTATTAAAAGTTATGTGTGTGTTTTCAGGTGACGGAAGCGACCTGGGTTACGATGACGACTGCGGGGACGCCGGAAGCAGTAAAGGGCCTAAACGACCTCGCACCATACTAACGACGTCACAACGACGCAAGTTCAAAGCCTCGTTTGAGGTCAACCCGAAACCTTGTCGAAAGGTATGGCGCAGACTGGGACTGTATTTTGCTGTTAGGTCTCAGCTAAACACGCATGCACCCTACCCATGTGGCTTTGAATGAAGTGACACTGTAAACTGGTGCGTGGCTGAATGGTGTACACAGAACTTGCGCCAAGACTGCAGCAATTTCACGGGGCACCAGCCATGCAATAACCAAATAAGCGCTGTCAGCTCACCACCTCGGTGGACATAAAAAAATACGCGCTATAAAAGGATACAATCATTCATCTAGAATCACATCTGACATGAGCGCCAGCCTATCTAAAAGCGATGAATAATAATAACCATATTAACTGGCGGGTTTTGTTGTTGTTCTTTTGTCTTCTTTACCCCCCCCCCCCCCCCCCCCAACCCCATTGTAAAAAAGAAGAAGTTATTATTTACACGGTATATGATACGTGCATGAAGGGGTAAAAATCAGATTCTGATTATCTACTGATGGGGCTGGGTTGGGGGGGGGGGGTGGGGGGGCGGGGGGTCTAAAAAGCCTGACGCTACACTGTCACAACTACAATGACTGCATCGAGGAGTACACTATTTTGTGGTCGTTTGGTTCACGGCCAATGCTGAGAAGAAAAAATGTAGCATTATGTTAATTTTGTGTGAATAGTGCTGACTGTCACAGTAGTTTTGAAGGACCAGTGGTGTAGTGAATTACCTGAGATGTAAACATAGTCAATTACTTAGTCAGCGATTGAAATGTTTATTGAGTCGGTGATTAAAATGATAGAATATTTCTTATTTTCTTAATGTTTATCCGGGTGACACACGCAGGCGCTCACTCAGAACACACACACACACACTCACACTCACAGACACACACACACACACACACACACACACACACACACACACACACACACACACACACACACAAATATATGATGGAATGATCATTATTGATTTATTCTTTTGGCTGTCTTTCTGTTTCCAGCCCATTCTTTGTTTCTTTGTTTCTTTTCCTTCTTTTTTCTTTTTTTTCTTTTTCTTTTTCTTTGTTTGATGAAGTCTGTTGTTTTTGTTTACTCACTTGTCAGTTTACATTTTTAAAAGCGTGTATAGGATGTACATCCGGTGGAGTTTATGTACCTTGTATTTACTGGCATGCCAGGTGAGAATTACCGTAGGCGACTCCGGTCGTTGTGGTTGTGGTTGTGGGACGTCTTTCGAGCGCTAATTAACCCCCTTGTGTGTTGACTGACAAGCGTGGTTTGTTTGCCTTTTTTGTTTGTTTGTTTGTTTGCCGTGTTTGTTTTGCCGTTTCTTTCTGCGTCTTGATTTAAACCTGGAATGTTTGCGATGACCGCTTGACCACCGTGTCCCCGTGTCGGTGCAGGTGCGCGAGTCGCTGGCGGCGGAGACGGGTCTGAGTGTGCGGGTGGTGCAGGTGTGGTTCCAGAACCAGAGAGCCAAGGTGAGTCAGGCACAGGTACCTATTATGCTGCTTCGGAAATACAGCACCGCTACGTTACGTCTCTTATCTTCCTTCGACTCCCCCCCCCCTCCCTCCCCCGTCCCCACCACTCCCCGCTCTGTCTTCATCCCGCCCCCCCCCAACCCCCGCCCCCCCCCCCCCAACCCCCTCTACCCTGCGTATGTAACTATTAAATTCAAAATATTTTATTGTCCGTTGCAATCATAACGGTCAAACGGAATTTTTTCTTCGCTCACACCAGCTCTGCTACATTATCCAAACACAAAAAGGTTCAAACGAACGCTTATTTCTTTTGACACGGACACACAGTATGCAAATTTTCGGGGAAATCCTCTTTGTCAAGCCAAAAAAACGACGCTTAAACAACAGATAAACGGTTAAAAACGAAGAAAAATGAGAGAGAAAAACGTATCTTGTTTTGGTTGAGTTTTTGTCGCTTTGAACAAGAAACGTGCTTGGAAGATTGTGGATCTTGTTTTAGAACGCTAGCAGTCATTCTGTTTCAGATTTCTGCCACATTAAATAATGTAGTTAAATTAAGGAGCTGTGTGAGAGTCGAGGTGGCCGTCCTGGGCTGTCCGTCCTAACGAGCCTTCTGGTTTCCGTGGACGTAAAGAATTATTGAACCGTGCTTCGGCATTGGTCACAACTTGTCCCTAATATGTCAACTGACATCTGAGGACATTAAGCATCACTTCATCATCATCAACTCTATGTATGTCAGCCGGTTTGGCCTAGCGGTAAGGCGTTAGGCTGGTAAGCGGAAGGACCTCGGTTCGATACCGCTTCGGCTCTCATTTCTCTTCAAAAAGGTTGTGGTTTGTGGACACTGTCTTGTGACTTTGCCATCACTCTACTGAAACATTGAAATGGCTCTCATCGCTGCCCACCTTAATGCAGAAGTCATTCTGGTGGTGACAGTGTAGCGATAGGTATATAATCTCCCTCTCCCCCACCTCCATACCCCCTCCCCCCCCCCTTCTCCCCGTCCCTAATAAGCCGTACGGTTTCTGTGGACGTTAAACACCATGTTTACTTACTTACTTACTCTATGTATTCCATCCCTAATAAGCCTTATGGTTTCTGTGGACGTTAAGCACCACGTTACTTACTTACTTACTCTATGTATCCCGTCCCTAATAAGCCTTATGGTTTCTGTGGACGTTAAGCACCATGTTTACTTACTTACTTACTGTTGTATCCCATCCCTAATAAGCCTTATGGTTTCTGTGGACGTTAAACACCACTGTTTACTTACTTACTACTATGTTCCCATCCTAATAAGCCTTTGGTTTCTGGGACGTTAGCACCGTTTGTACTACTATGCTTCCGTCCTAGCATGTTTTGGGACGTTAAGCACCAGTTGCGACTTAGCTGCGGATCGCCCGCTAGGTGGCGCTGGGCATATTTGGGGCTTTGACAAAGCTCAGGTCAGCTGCAAATGATCTCCCCTACACTAGCCAGGTGGCGCTGGGCCTATTTGGGCAGTGCAATGCTCAAGCCAGCAAAGCCGCTCATTGCATAGTACACTAGTTGCTACGCAACGGCGAGGGGACACCGCCTTAACATTTTGGTTGTTCTGGCGGCGGTCCGCGGCATCCTCAGTCTTTCGGGTTGGAACGCGAGGTCGAGGCTTCACTCTCCGCCCCCCCCCCCCCCCCCCCCCCACACACACCTTCCCCACCTGTCCCCGTCACCAATAAGCAACCTAGCTTCTGTGGAAGTTGAGCAAAATGTTTACTTACTTACTTACTTACTTACTTACTTACTTACTTACTTACTTACTTACTTACTTACTTACTTACTTACTTACTCTACTCTGTGACTGTCCCTAATATGTCAGCTGGGGCCAGTGAGGACATTAAATCAAGCCCCATGTCATCATCAATTCTATGTGTCTGTTTACGTATTGTGTTGTCATTTTACATGCAGTCGAAAGGCAAATTTCTGTCTTATGCATAGACTATAAAGATTCTCTATTCTCTACAGCTGTCGTCATACACGACACATTATTTATTTATATTTACGTATTGTGTTGTCATTTTACATGCAGTCGAAAGGCAGATTTCTATCTTATTCATAGACTATAAAGATTCTGGATTCTGTACAGCTGTCGTCATACACGAGCCATTATTTATTTATATTTACGTAATGTGTTGTAATTTTACATGCAGTCGAAAGGCAGATTTCTATCTTATTCATAGACTATAAAGATTCTGGAT
>JABMCL010001163.1:487500-497500 GCA_018857735.1 Alviniconcha marisindica | reverse complement strand
CCAAGGTCAGGTCTCCATGTAAAGCTGAGGTCTTCAGACCAAGGTCCGGGCATTCACATCAAGGTCGGATGTTCACTCCACGGTCGTCGTTTGAAACCAGGGTGAGGTTTTCACAACAGCGTGAATTCTTAACTCCCAGGTGGTCAGTTAACGTAAATTTGTCACTCCAAGGTCGTCAGTTCACACCAAGGTCGAGTCTTCGCACCAAGGTCAGGGTTCCCCAGGAAGGACGACGGATTGCGTTTCGCTGTGGGACTAACAGAGAGGACGAACCTTCTGGACTTGTTCGCCTGTTGTTCACATTCAGTGCCCTTCGCCTGTGGCGGTCTGGTCTCTGCCCTGGTCACTCCATGGGCGTCAGCCAGCTCTCACACAGTCTGGTGCACGTGCACAGAGAGGGGAAATTCAGCTTGCTGTCAGCTGAAACAGCAGCTGCAAATCATCTTCGCTTCGTCTGAAAAGCTGTGTGTGTGTGTGTGTGTGTGTGTGTGTGTGGTGCGTGCGTGCGTGCGTGCGTGCGTGCGTGCGTGCGTGCGTGCGTGCGTGCGTGCGTGCGTGTGTGTGTGTGCATGGTCTGTGACAACCTGTTTAGCCTGACACTTTCAATATTAGCGAGAACGTCAGGTGTTGACAACGACAACTAAGTGTCGCACGAACACCCGCTGGGACAGGTGAAATACCACATCACCTACACTGCAGCAGCAGCTGCAGAAACGACAGCATACAATAACTGCAGAATACGTCAACTGCCTTGTCAAAGCCACCCCGGGATTCCAGTGAACGACGTTCCGTTTCTGACCGTAAATTCCACGGTGTGTGCTCGATCGCCCGCCCCCCCCCCCCCCCTCCGGGCTCCACCCTCCACCCGACCCCCCCACCACCACCACCACCCACCCCCACCACCCACCACCACCCACCCCGATCTGCTGTTGCTGTGCCGACAAGACATTAGGGGTCGAGGGCATGCTCTGAGTAGGATCATCCATGATCTGGGCAGGATTATCCATGATCTGGGCAGGATCATCCATGATCTGGGCAGGATTATCCATGATCTGGGCAGGATTATACAGCGTCATCGGCGTCTCCTGTCAGCTGTGAACATTCTGCTCTGTCGGTTTTGAGGAAGGGCTTTGGGGGGGGGGGGGGGGGGGGGGGTTGAGAGAAGGAGAACACTTTACGCTATTCCTTCATCTCTGTCTGGTTCACTTGGTGAATAACGTGACATTTTTACCTTGGAACTGTTCCGCGCTATTTTCACGGATGTTGCGACGTTGTGTTTGTGCTGTGACGTCATTTTCTTGCCGACAACGGACGTTGTATGACGTGTTGTATGACGTCAGATTGGCTGGCACTACAAAGTCCTTTGTTGTTGTTTTTTCTTTTGTGTTTTTTTCCTCACTTTTTTTTTCTTTTTTTCTTCTACCCATAGAAATCGTAGTGTGGCGAAATAGGGTGAAACACTATGAGGGGAAACAATCAACAAGGTTTGGACAGCGGTCTTGTGTCTTTGTTGGCCACCATTGAAGAATAACCATGTGAATGTTTTCGGTGTCCAAAAACCGGAGAGGGAGGGAAATGTCTCAGATTTATTTATTATTTCCCGGACTTGTGAATATTGTGTGTGTGTGTGTGTTGTTCATGCCGTTGTTATTGTTGTCGTCGACTGTTCTGGATTATGAGGGACTTTCATCGCGATCAGGACACGAGTCCTGTGCGCGTTTCTTTACCTTGGCTTCAAACAAACTGGTCTGTTATGTCTGTCTGGTGGGGCTTGCGGCTGTGCACGCGGCGTTCCCTCCGCTGCTCAGCGCACTGCCGACCTCGTCTGCTGACGTCAAGTCTGTGTTGTCTAGTTTATCTCCCAAACCCACGAAACTGCCGTATTCCTACAACCAACCAGCTGGACATTGTGTCGTCATAAACCGGGCGGTGAAATCCAAGTTTGCTTTTCGTGAAACAACAGCAACAACAAAAACAAGAGTTCTGTGTAATGATGGCGGTCGTCTAATCGTGAGACGGTTGGGTCGTCCGTGGAAAGACAACAACCTGTAACGTTCGCCTTTTTCCATCTATGTCGGCTTTGAAAGTGCATGGTCTGTGACAGCCTCTGTTTAGCTTTACACTTTCATATCACTTTCGTCTCCGTTTGAAACTCTGCATGGTCTGTGACAGCCTCTGTTTAGCTTTACACTTTCATATCACTTTCGTCTCCGTTTGAAACTCTGCATGGTCTGTGACAACCTCTGTTTAGCTTTACACTTTCATATCACTTTCGTCTCCGTTTGAAACTCTGCATGGTCTGTGACAACCTCTGTTTAGCTTTACACTTTCATATCACTTTCTTCTCCGTTTGAAAGTCTGCATGGTTTGTGACAACCTCTGTTTAGTTTACACTTTCATATCACTTTCGTCTCCGTTTGAAAGTCTGCATGGTTTGTGACAGCCACTGTTTAGTTTACACTTTCATATCACTTTCATGTCAGTCTGAAACTTTGTAGGGTCTGTGGCAGCCCCTGTTTAGCTTTACGTTTTGATAGCGTCATTTCGAAACTTTGCATTATCTGTGACTGCAAACACTTTGCCTTGGGCGTTTTCTCGGACACTATAGGAGTTGTGATCTGTCATTTATAATGTACAATAGTAACCTCTGCCTACACTGCTTAACACTTTCAATAAAAGAAAATAAAAGAAAATAAAAACTACCCCCCAAAATAATATGGGAATAACGATGGTTGTGACCTATTTTAAGGTTTCAGGAGAGTTTCGAAAGATGATTAAAATTACGCATTACAGTTTTTTTCTTCTTCTCCTTTTGAATGTCGGATCGGCTGCGCGTTGGTGGTTCTTGTCACCTCTTTCCACCTAGAACCTTTTTAATCGTCTGCCTATCCCCCTGCCTGTCGCACCTTTTCTCAGCAAACCAGTCATCGTACACACTGATGTTGCACGTTGCTGTGAGCGTACGAACTGGTTGCGTACCGTCATCGTACACAGTCACCCACTAGCGACCATTGACGTTATAGTGTGACCCAGAAAGGTCATGGAAAAGATTGACACGTGATACACATCAATGACAATCACAATCCGGAACAGAAAAGATCGAGGCCGAGAGCGCCTGTGCAGAATCAAACCACACAGACAATCGTTTGATTATTTCGTTAAAAATCTTTTGCTCGTCTTTGAAGTAGCTAGAATAGAAAAGCGCTTGATTCGAAACAACCGTTGCCCGTTCTCATTTTGACAAAGGCAGACATTAGAGTTGTAGCGCTACACAGTACTGAGATAATGCGACTGTCCAGTTGTGTATTACTTGGATGACACAGTTGTACAGGTGTATTGTTCTTTTTTTTTTAATGATCATGTACAGCTCCACGAGCTTGTAATTGTTCACATGGTATAACGCTACACAGGTTACTATTACTATTATTATTATTATTATCAAATGAAAGATTGTGAGCAGTTGCTTTAGTAGACAATACGTTACGGTTGAGTAGCAAAAGTAGATTCAGTTTCTCGTGCATAAAAAACAGTGACGAAACCCAAGATACAGCATAAGCACAGCTGGATCATTAAGAACATGGGACTGTCTGACGTACAGCACATACACGTCAGCTTCTCTCCCTGACGTCACAAACACGGGACCATCTGACGCACAGCACAGATACGTCAGATTCTCTCCCTGATGTCACAAAGCTCGCTCTCGCTCTCTCCCGCTCTCTGTCTTTCTCTCGTGCACTATCGAAAAGGATCTGTTGCTTTGATTAGTTCCTTGTTAATTTGCCTGTTAGCCGTCTGTTCATTTGCGGATTGACTCCTTGACAACTTGTTCGTTACGTACACAGACCAAGGAGCTACGCTGCATCTCACTAAAAATAACATTGCTAGACATCGACAGCATGACTAACATTAATACTGCTAGACACCGACATCATAACTAAAATTAATATTACCGACATCATGACTAAAATTAATATTGGTATACACGGACTCCATGACTAAAATTAACATTACCGACATCATGACTAAGATTAATATTGATAGACAACTATATCATGACTAAAATTAATATTACCGACAGCATGACCAAAATTAATATTGGTAGACATCGACATCATGACTAAAACTAATATTACCGACAGCATGACTAAAATTAATATCGATAGACACCGATATCATGACTAAAATTAATATTACCGACATCATGGCTAAATTAATATTGATAAACACCGACATCATGACTAAAATTAACATTACCAACATCATGACTAAAATCAATATTGATAGACACCGACATCATGACTAAATATTATCGACATCATGACTAAAATTGATATTGCCGTACACCTGCAGTGTCAATCAAATTAACACTGCCATAGCCTACACCGAGATCGTGACTAAAATTAAATAGGTGTTGTCGCACACCTGCATCGTGAAAAACAACAACAATGGCACTGACATCATGACTAAAATTAATATTGCCAGACACCGACATCGTGACTAATTTACTAGGTAGACGTGTAAACACTCACATCGCCACAAGCGTTGACGGAGCGGTTATTTCACACTGCGCAAAAAAGAAAAGAGAAAAGGTTTTACCTCGTTAGTAACGATATTCTCTAAACCCCTTCAGTCCCCCTGTCTGATTTTGGACAGTCGTTCAACTGAAATTTAATGGCCGCAGTCTTCGCTACCACACGTATCTCCATTTGTTTGTGTTTGTTTCTCGGTTTTGTTTTTGTCTGTTACCCAAAGTGTTTGGTAGTGTTTGCATGTTGATAGAAACACCATAGAAATCTCCATTTACGTTATGATTAAATATATATTTGTTTTGCTGTCTGAGTTCATCAGTATGTTCGTTTGGATTGGCTGTGTACGTTTCCATGGGAATGAAGGAAGTGGAAACTTGGCGTCTGAGAAAGATGAAATACAGACGCTGTTTTCACTCTGACGTCAGCTGCGTTGTTCTAGCCAGACGATTGCAGTATGTGTCTTCTTCAGTGCATGTTTGGGAAGAATCGTGTTCATTAAGAAGAGTAAGTTCGGAATCGACAAGATGACATGTGCACTGATGACTAGGTACTTTCACAGGAAGATATTTCAGTCCGTTTTTTCTTCGTTTTTTCCGCTCTTTTTCTTAGTCCTTTTTTTTTCTTTCTTTTCTTTTTTTCTTTTTCTTTCTTTCTTTCTTTTTCTTTCTTTTTTCACAGTTACGTCAGGAGACCATCTCACTGATAGGTATTCAATTATTGTTTTGTTTTTTAAATTGACTTCAACACTCAACATCTGGTTTGTTAATTTTTTTTTATTAATGATCATCCTGTCAAGGCAATGTTATTGGCGTTCTTGTTATTCGAACACAGGTGCGCTGACCTACAAAGACACAGTGAGCATTTCTTTATGCTACAACGGAAAAACAACTGTCCCTTTCGAAGCAGTGTGCCTGTAACAGTGGGTTCGTTTTTTCAGGTCCCTTGGACGAAGAAGTTGATGAAGGAAACTTTAGCGGTGTCAAGAAAATGTTATCAAAACGTTTCATTCCTTTCCCACATCCCAGTGTTTCAGCCCAGTTATCAAAACGTTTCCATTCCTTTCCCACATCCCAGTGTTTCAATCCAGTTATCAAAACGTTTCATTCCTTTCCCACATCCCAGTGTTTCAGCCCAGTTATCAAAACGTTTCATTCCTTTTCCACATCCCAGTGTTTCAATCCAGTTATCAAAACGTTTCATTCCTTTTCCACATCCCAGTGTTTCAGTCCAGTTATCGAAACGTTTCATTCCTTTCCCACATCCCAGTGTTTCAGCCCAGTTATCGAAACGTTTCATTCATTTCCCACAATCAGTGTTTCAGCCCAGACACCACACATACGCTCTAGAGAGGTCCAAGCGCACTAGATGGGTTCAAGTACACAAGACCTGTCCCAGCTCCAAGCGGACTAAATATATAATAATAATAACATTAATAATAATAAGAAGAATAAATGGACATTTCTATGGCGCATGATCCCTAGTCAAATCTAGGGCACAATGCGCCGTATAAAAAGAGGCAGAAAATGTATAAACACATACAATGGACTCAATAAAAAGGTTTCGGGCCATACGACCGCCAAACCACGCAAGAATTTACATACAGCAATTTCAGTAAATAAACCAAAGTAACCATAATTATAGTCTATAGGTCTGTGCGCTCTGGAGAGGTCCAAGCGCACTAAGTAAGTCCAAGCGTTCTGAATATGTCCAAGCGCTGTAAATAATTATGATAAAGCCCTCGAGACCCTTTAAACAGGCCCAAGCTCTCCAAATAATCATGCCCAAGCCTTCTAAACAGGTCCGAGAGCTGCAACAGGCCCATGTGGTCTAAACAGGCCCAAGCGCTCTAAACAGGCCCAAGTGCTTGCTGTACCAGACCCAAGTGCTCTAAACAGGTCCAGGTGCTGTACCAGACCCAAGTGCTCTAAACAGGCCCAAGTGCTTGCTGTACCAGACCCAAGTGCTCTAAACAGGCCCAGGTGCTGTAACAGGCCCAAGTGCTCTAAACAGGCCCAAGTGCTCTAAACAGGCCCAAGCACTCTAAACAGGGCAAAGCGTTCTACACAGGTCTAGTTATTAATGTCTACGATTAAATATCAAGTCAAAAAAGTATTTTTGATTAAAGTTTTTTTTAATTGAATTGAAAAAGACTTCTTTAACGATAAAATAAATATCAAATCAACAGTACTCCAAAGTGTTAAGAATCACAATATGTCCAAGCACTTTAGATTTACATTGCTTTCCAAGCGCTCTAGATCCGCCGGACCAGAGACAAAGTGAACAATTTATGAAATCAACACTTCGTCCAAACGCTCTAGATCTAGCGGAGCATGGATAAAGTGAACAGTTCGTGAAATCAGCAGTTCATCTAAACACTCTAGCCCTGCCGGACCATATATATATATATATATATATATATATATATTGAACATTTAGTCAGCGCTCTAGACCATAGCTGAAGTGAATATCAAAACAGATAAAGTTGAATGTTTAAATCAACAGGCGCTTTAGATCTAGCGGACAGCGGAAGTGACGTTAATGATCATGTGCGTGTCATGCCTGCACCATGCCTAAGTGCTGTTTCGTGCTGTTAACGTTTTGTACTGTTCACTGTTGTTGACCTTTTCCCCGAGTAAAGGGAAAAGTTTGTATTCGTGACGCTTGCCTGCCTCAAACTCGTCAGCCCCCGAACAAACATTCATTGTTGTGATGGTTTTAGCGTTAGTCACACACGTACTTTAAGTTTTGCAGTGTTTAGCGGGAATGGCTTCGTTAGGCTTGTTTGTACGCACCAAGATTATAGCTGAGCATACAAAAATATTGTATCCGTTTCCTTTTGGTCGAGTCATGATCTGATGTGGTTTTAATCAACGTTGTGATGTTTTGGAGTCAATGCTTTACTGACTTTTGAAATTGTAATAAATTACATTCCATGTACATTTTACTTCATTCGCTTGTGCATTCTTCTGCCTGTGTGCATGTGGGCTTGTGGATATACATGTGTGTACACACACACACACACACACACACTCGTGCGATATGGCACGCACACACACGCACGCACACACACTCGTGCGATATGGCACGCACACACACGCACGCACACACACTCGTGCTATATGGCACGCACGCACGCACGCACACACACAAACACACACACTCGTGCGATATGAAGTGCAAACATGTTACTAATACAACAGAGAAAGCTTTATTTCTGAAGTTACATGACAAACATCACTGAGCAAGCTATATGATGAAAAACATCAAAAGCACATACACACATGAAACGAAAAACCTCATCCGAAATTTACTCTTGTGTCTGCACAAGAACAGTAAATCAGTTCCACGTTACACTGGTACAGTGTTGCTGTGAAGCTTGGAAAAGGGACTTGCTCCGAAAGTTCTCCTGTTGGGTTTTGTCATAATAAACAGCATTCTTTTTAACCTTTTGTGTTTCGACTCCAGCAGTTCAAACCTCATGTTTTGCTACTGTTCATTAGTCGTATACCTACCTCATTAAGTTCAGCGAGCCAGGCAACAGGTAAACTCACTGTGGGTCAAGTAACCCATCGATTTAACTCAATCATACCTGTCGAGCCAAATCAAACCCCTTCCTTGTTCACACTTGAATCCCATTTTTACACACACCTCTAACAAAAACAAAACAAAACAAACAAAAAAATGCCGTAAAACACGCAAGAGAAAGAGAAATGAAGAGCAAACGGAAGTGACGAAAACGATTTCATTATTTTGCCAAAATCTCCCGTGACCTTGAGAATGGATCACGGTCAGTGAACTAGTACGAAGGCGCATCCCTTTGGATGGAGAGCTAATAATCGGCCACAGATTCTGTGCGACATAAATTTATGACTTCCGACATCACCGTGACTTTGAAAGTAGGCCAAAGCCACTGAAACTGGAAGTGTGCAGTTGTCCGTTATCACGCAAGGTTTCAAAACTTCAAAATTCGCGTGGATCATGGCCGGGTCTTTACCGGAAACGTATCAGTCCAAGGTCATGAAAAGTGTTTTGTGCTTTATCGTGTTTATGGCCTCTGTAACAACCACGCGCAGTTTGAACTTGGCCACACCCAAAAATGTATATTATTTTTATTATTATATTTTTTTAAACTTACAATGAAAACACAACCTGAATCGATGCCCCTGAGACCTTAAAACTGGGTCAACAAAACTAGTATTTGACGACGCCGATTTGTTTTTAGAAAGGAAAGAAAAAGAAAAAAAAGAAAAAAAAATGTTTGCAGCGGATGCGACGAACAGTCATCATTACTACTGACTTGTGACTTTTTATGTGCCAAAAAGAAGAAGTAGAAAAAGAAAAAGTAGCTACACACCAAAATGCGATGTACCCGAAGACTGCACGTCTAAACATTGACGCCAAATTCATTTTTATGTGCCAAAAAGAAGAAGGAGAAGGGAAAAAAAGGTAGCTACACACCAAAATGCGATGTACCCGAAGACTGCACATCTAAATGTTGACGCCAAATTCATAACATCTGGCCGGCGTGGGGAAGCCGGGACAACAACAAAATAAGACTAGAACGTCTTGCAAAGATTTGAACCAAAATACCACGAAAGTCGAAAGCAAGTAAGCGCCTGCTGTGGTGAGATCTTGCTGATATCGAAACTGCCTTGTTGGCGGTTGGTGGCAAAATCAGTGACACTGCGATATGTTCATGCTTTATTGACCAAGTTCTCTATTTCGCCGGGAATTTTAGTGCAGCATACCTCCATCGGGGCACCGACTACTTTGGCGACGTCTCGGATGTGGTTGGTACAATCTGTAAGAATCTCTATATATCTGAAACACTGTCACAGACCTAAGATTTTCCACAATCTGAAATCTGCCAGGTATGAGTCATCGTAGTCTTTGTTGTTGTGTTTGTGTGACGTCTTCCGAGAGCTAATTAACTCCCTTGTTTGTTGATTAAGGTTTCCACACCTGTTCACGTGCAAATGCCGTAAATATCCGATTTTTTGGTGTCCCCCCTCCCCCCCCCCCCCCAAAAAAAAATGTTACGAAGCATTCAGGCTGGCATCTTTTCACTTTGGTATTTTACTTTTGTTAATGACGTATGCATTATGACCAAACGGATTGTGACGAAAGCTACCATACGGTACCCTGTCACAGTCGCCAAGCACGTGACGTAATAAACATCCGATGACGTTGAAGGTCACATTGAACAGCCGGCATTTTCGTTGTTGTTGCTGTTCTCATTTCCCCCCTGTTCGTTCACACGATATAGCTACCTACAACATGACCGAAACGACTGCGAGTCACCCAGCACAACCAATGCAATGTTCACCAAAACCTGAACCGATTTTTCTTTCCTCTCTCGCGCTCCTGCCTGTTCCTAGTATCGTACAACGCAAACAAAACGAGTACGAATACAAATCAGTCCGTGATGTACGAACCACAGGCCTGTCACGCACGAACCAAACACGGTCAAC
>JABMCL010001163.1:412500-482500 GCA_018857735.1 Alviniconcha marisindica | reverse complement strand
CAAGGTAAACAGTTTACAAACAAGGTGTATACAGTTTACAAAGAAGGTAAACAGTTTACAAACAAGGTGTATACAGTTTACAAAGAAGGTCAACAGTTTACAAACAAGGTGTATGCAGTTTACAAAGAAGGTAAACCGTTTACAAACAAGGTAAACGGTTTACAAAGAAGGTGAACAGTTTACAAACAAGGTAAACAAACAGTTTACAAACAAGGTGCATACAGTTTACAAACAAGGTAAACAAACAGTTTGCAAACAAGGTAAACAGTTTACAAACAAGGTGTATACAGTTTACAAACAAGGTAAACAGTTTACAAACAAGGTGTATACAGTTTACAAACAAGGTAAACAGTTTACAAACGAGGTAAACAGTTTACAAAGAAGGTATACAGTTTACAAACAAGGTATACAAACATTACACAGTTTACAAACAAGGTATACAAACAATTTACAAACAAGGTAAACAAACAGTTTTCAAACAAGGTATACAAACAGCTTACAAACAAGGTAAACAAACATTTCAGAAACAAGATATACAGTTTACAAACCAGGTATACAGTTTACAAGGTATACAAACAGATGTGAGCGCTCAGGGCGCTGATGACCGCATGCTAAATGTGCATTATTATTATTCACACAGGGGGCAAATGCGACGAAATTGCACGTGAGCACAGAGAGAGAGAGAGAGAGAGAGAGAGAGAGAGAGAGAGAGAGAGAGAGAGAGAGAGAGACAGAGAGAGAGAGAGAGACAGAGAGACAGAGAGAGACAGAGAGAGAGACAGAGAGACAGAGAGACAGAAAGAGAGAGAGACAGAGACAAACAGACACAGAGAGAGACAGATACAGAAACAGAGATTGAGACAGAGGGACAACAAACAGACACAGAGAGAGACAGATACAGAAACAGAGATTGAGACAGAGGGACAGAGAGGGACAGAGACAGAGGGACAGAGACAACGAGAGGAGGGGGTTGAGGGAGGGGGGATGGGGCACTGCGAGAGTCCCAGCGGCAAAGGGAGCGGCAGCAGCGGAATGGAATGGCGTGTTGACAGTGGAGATAGGCGGGAGGCGATCGGCAGCGGAGGGCTATCCAGGGGCATTAGTCGGCCACACGACTAGCCGGACACAGGTGCTCCCAGATGACAGCCAGGAGCAGGCGAAAGTCCGACGCGGAACACTTTCCGCGTATCAGTTTCTGTGCTAAGTGTATCGAGTCACGGCTGACAAGTCTGGCAAACAGACCTGAGCCTGTGTGGAACACCTTCCGCCTATCAGTTTCTGTGCTAAGTGTATCGAGTCACGGCTGACAAGTCTGGCAAACAGACCTGAGCCTGTGTGGAACACCTTCCGCGTATCAGTTTCTGTGCTAAGCGTATCGAGTCACGGCTGACAAGTCTGGCAAACAGACCTGAGCCCTGGCATGTGTGTATATGTGTGTGTGTGTGGGGGGTGGGGGGGTGGGGGGGTGGGTAAGGAAAATCCCTGCTCGATTCCGGCTTAGGAAAATCCCTGCTCGATTCTAGCTTAGGAAAATCCCTGCTCGATTCTGGCTTAGGAAAATCCCTGCCCGATTCTGGCTTAGGAAAATCCCTGCCCGATTCTGGCTTACGATCATCCCTTCCCGATTCTGGCTGGAAACCAATCTGTGGATCCCAAGACCAAGTGCAGCCTGACGACCCACTCAAAGGACCAGAGACCTGCCTCAGCCTGTCGAGTGGTGTCCGCTGCAGATGTCTGTCACACCCAGGAACCGAGCTTCCCTGTTGTTTGTGCTGCCACTCTCGTGTCCGGCAATATCCACTTTTATCCCCGTCGGTTCGCTGACCTCAAACGGTTTGAGGATGTTTGCGTGCGTGTGATTGTGTATAGCACTGGCACAGTACGGAATGAATGCATAATTATGTCGATATGCCAACGTAGTGCATACTTGAAGTTCATTCCGTACACGTACACACACATGTACACACACAGACACGTACACACACACATACACGTACACACACACACATTCTCGTACCATTTGAGGACCGCGAACCGACGGGGCTAAAAGTGGACACTGCCGCCTCCTCAGTCCCACAACCACGGACTCGTGATTGAAAGGTCGCGGGTTCGAATCCCTTGCAGGAACGGCGGGAGAAATTTCTTCTCCTGGGTCGACTTTCTGTGCTGACTCTTATTTCGGTATCCGTTCCACTCCGGTGTTACCGCACGCAGTAGCACGTAAAAGCTCCCGGTCACTCTGCTGAAAGTGCAGGTGGCAGGTCACAGCTAAACACGCATGCATCACACGTATGCGGCTTTGCATGAAGTGACATGGTGTATGGTGTACACACGCGCCGAGACGGGGGCAGCAGTTTCATGTGGCACCAGCCATGTCAGCGTTGTAAGTACACCACTTCGGTGGATATTCAAGAAGGCGCTATGAAGAGCTATTCACTCACGCAGAATCACATGCGAGCGCAGTGAGTCTGCTCGAGAGCGGAGGGTAGCGCTATATGAAAGCGATCAAGAACCCTCAAAGCATCAGAGATCAGGAGCTGTGTGAAAGTCGAGGTGGCCGTCCTGGGCTCAAAGTCCTAACGAGCCTGATGGTTTCCGTTCTGTTGAGCTCCATATCATCATCAACCTCAAAGCACAGTCTGATTCACCACCAGCTCTCGCGCCCGGCAGGGCCGGTGCTGTGGCCGACAGACAGAGAGACGCGGGCAGACGGAAGGTGACGGCTTACCTTGAAGACCTTTTCGTACATGGCCACGACGAAGCCGAAGAAGAGGAGGTACATCTTGTAGGTGGCGAAGCCTTTCACTTCCTTGTCGCTGGAGCTGCAACGACAGCGGGACAGAGCGTTGTGAAAACCGTCACGGGTGACTCGGGGAAAGGGAGTTGAAAACCGTCACGGGTGATTCGGGGAAAGGGAGTTGAAAACCGTCACGGGTGACTCGGGGAAAGGGAGATGAAAACTGTCATGGGTGTCTCAGGGAAAGGGAGTTGAATCCCGTCAGGGAAAGGGAGTTGAAAATCGTCAAGGGTGTCTCGGGGAAAGGGAGTTGAAAACCGTCACGGGTGACTCGGGGAAAGGGAGTTGAAAACCGTCACGGGTGTCTCAGGGAAACGGAGTTGAATCCCGTCAGGGAAAGGGAGTTGAAAATCGTCAAGGGTGTCTCGGGGAAAGGGAGTTGAAAACTGTCACGGGTGTCTCGGGGAAAGGGAGTTGAAAACCGTCACGGGTATCTCGGGGAAAGGGAGTTGAAAACCGTCACGGGTGTCTCGGGGAAAGGGAGTTGAAAACCGTCACAGTACATGTCTCGTGCAAAGGGAATTCAAGTCCTATACGAAGTATCACTTTCGCCAAAGACATCCTCCAACTTGCATTTTGTACGGCCACGTTTCACTTCACAAGCGCACGTTCATCAACCCCTTACGAAGAACTCATGTGTCAACCCACCTCAGACCACCCCGTATTTCTATGTTATTCAACCCTGTGTGAACCCACATCAGACCACCCCATATTTCTATGTTATTCAACGATGTGTGAACCCACATCAGACCACCCCATATTTCTATGTTATTCATCCCTGTGTGAACCCACATCAGACCACCCCGTATTTCTATGTTATTCAACGATGTGTGAACCCACATCAGACCACCCCGTATTTCTAAGTTATTCAACCCTGTGTGAACCCACATCAGACTGCCCCGTATTTCTATGTTATTCAACCCTGTGTGAACCCACATCAGACCACCCCGTATTTCTAAGTTATTCAACCCTGTGTGAACCCACATCAGACCACCCCGTATTTCTCTGTTATTCAACCCTGTGTGAGCCCACATCAGACCACCCCGTATTTCTATGTTATTCAACCCTGTGTGAACCCATGTCAGACCACCCCGTATTTCTATGTTATTCAACCCTGTGTCAACCCACCCCGTATTTCTATGTTATTCAACGCTGTGTGAACCCACATCAGACCACCCCGTATTTCTATGTTATTCAACCCTGTGTGAACCCACATCAGACCACCCCGTATTTCTATGTTATTCAACCATGTGTCA
Source organism: Alviniconcha marisindica (assembly GCA_018857735.1). Taxonomy (NCBI): domain Eukaryota; kingdom Metazoa; phylum Mollusca; class Gastropoda; family Provannidae; genus Alviniconcha; species Alviniconcha marisindica. The sequence goes on along the minus strand of JABMCL010001163.1, from coordinate 478,447 downwards.
ACCCACCCCGTATTTCTATGTTATTCAACGCTGTGTGAACCCACATCAGACCACCCCGTATTTCTATGTTAGTCAACCCTGTGTGAACCCACATCAGACCACCCCGTATTTCTATGTTATTCAACCATGTGTCAACCCACCCCGTATTTCTATGTTATTCAACGCTGTGTGAACCCACATCAGACCACCCCGTATTTCTATGTTAATCAACCCTGTGTGAACCCACATCAGACCACCCTGTGTTTCTGTGTTACTCAAGGACAACACAGACTCTGCATTCTGTACAGCAAGAGGGTAAGACACTCACACTTTGGTGCCTATCTGAGTGGTGGCTCTCACGTGAGCCATGATGAGCAGTCGCTGGAAGAACTTGCTGCGCAGCTCGCCCCAGCGTGCCGGAGACAGCATGTGCATCGCCAGCACCAGGTAGTACAGCGGCCCCTCCGTCTGCACGCAGCACGTACACAGTACGTATACAGCACAGTGCACTCACAGTTAACACGGTACACAGAGCATACACACTGTACGTAGTGCACATGTGCAAAGTACATATACAGTACACTCACGGAACAAGTACACACACATCACATATACTGTCTGGTTGAATAACGATGGACACAATGATGACTGAAGACAAGGGTGATGCATGATGGAATATTGCCCGGTCGAATGATAACGGACAGAAAGATGACTACGACACGGGTGGTGCATGACGGAATACTGCCCAGTTGAATAATGATGGACAGAATGGTGACTGAAGATGAGTGTTGATGCCTGACGGAATACTGCCTGGTTGAATAATGATGGATATATGATGGACGGAATGATGACTGAAGATGAGTGTTGATGTCTGACGGAATACAGCCTGATTGAATAACGATGGACAGAATGATGACTGAAGACAAGGAAGACAAAGGTGATGCCTGACGGAATACAGCCTGATTGAATAATGATGGACAGAATGATGACTGAAGACAAGGTAGACAAGGGTGATAGCCTGACGGAATACGGCCTGGCTGAATAATGATGGACAGAATGACTGAAGACAAGGGTGATGCCTGACAGAATACAACCTGACTGAATAATGATGGACAGAATGATGACTGAAGACAAGGAAGACAAGGGTGATAGCCTGACGGAATACAACCTGACTGAATAATGATGGACAGAATGATGACTGAAGACAAGGAAGACAAGGGTGATAGCCTGACGGAATACAACCTGACTGAATAATGATGGACAGAATGATGACTGAAGACAAGGAAGACAAGGGTGATAGCCTGACGGAATACAACCTGACTGAATAATGATGGACAAAATGATGACTGAAGACAAGGAAGACAAAGGTGATGCCTGACGGAATACAGCCTGATTGAATAATGATGGACAGAATGATGACTGAAGACAAGGAAGACAAGGGTGATAGCCTGACGGAATACGGCCTGGCTGAATAATGATGGACAGAATGACTGAAGACAAGGGTGATGCCTGACGGAATACAACCTGACTGAATAATGATGGACAGAATGATGACTGAAGACAAGGAAGACAAGGGTGATAGCCTGACGGAATACAACCTGACTGAATAATGACGGACAGAATGATGACTGAAGACAAGGAAGACAAGGGTGATAGCCTGACGGAATACAACCTGACTGAATAATGATGGACAGAATGATGACTGAAGACAAGGAAGACAAGGGTGATAGCCTGACGGAATACAACCTGATTGAATAATGATGGACAGAATGATGACTGAAGACAAGGAAGACAAGGGTGATAGCCTGACGGAATACGGCCTGGCTGAATAAAGATGGATGGACTGATGACTGAAGATGAGTGTTGACCGAATACTGGCCGGTGGAATAGTGATGGACTGAAGATGAGTGTTGATGCCTGACGGAAAACTGCCTGGCTGGATGATGGTTGGAACGACACTGTAGGTATGGCATGACGACTAACATGATGATGACTAAGATGACGACGACTAGCATGACGATTCCGCCACTTACCTCAAAGCAGTTCTCCACCCACTTGGCTTTGGGCATATCCAGGAAGTTGTTGATGTTCTTCTCTTCACGCGTGTGAGCACGTGTCCTGCAACACGCATACACCTTACGTATGTGGCTTTGCATGAAGTGACATGTTGTATGGTGTACACAGAACTTGCGCCGAGACGGCTGCAGTTTTATGTGGCACCAGCCATGCCAGCGCTGTAAGTACACCACTTCGGTGGATACTAAAATATAAAAATAAAATATAAAAAAACGCGCTATAAAAAGCTAGTCACTCATGTAGAACCACATGCGAGTGCAGTGAGTCTGCTCAAGAGAGCAGAGAATAGCGCTATATAAGCAATCATCAATAAAAAAAAATTAAATTAAAAACATACACCACAAGCTCACAGCATGAGATCCTGACAATGATGCCAACACGGCCAAGGCCGAGGTGAAGCCTTGGGACTACTCTGAAAGCGGCGCAAGGAGTTTCCCTTGAAGGAGTTTCCCAGTTCAGACCATTCTCTCACACACGTCTATGGTACGGGCATGGTAGTGAACAAAGTACTGTTTTCCCTACACTTTTGCTGGGGATGCAGGGGGCACCGATGTATAGCAAAGACAGTTGCATCAGCAACAAATGTTTTGCTGTTTCCTCTTTTTTTTCTTCTTTCTTTTTCTTCTTCTTTTTAGCTATGTCCGTGGTTCACTGAGCAAACTGCGAACCTGTGCAAGCAGTTCCCGATTCGTTTCAGATTTATTATTTGTTTTTTGTTTGTTTGTTTTTGGTGGGGGGGCGGGTCAAAATTTGGTTTTCACAGATTTTCATGGTTTCACCAATGCATACCATGCATGCGGTACCAAACACATTACAGACGGACATCATGCCACTAAAAAATTTTAAAGAGTAAAACTATGCATCCATCCACATGAATAAATCTAAACCCACCTCCCCCACCCCCTCCCTCAAACACAGACACACAAAACAAATACACTTAGCCCAAAAGCCCAAACTAAATCTGGTGACATCAGCACAGAGACTGGTGACAAGGTGCTCACGTGTTGATGACGTAGAGCGTGATGTGCATCATGAAGGGCAGTATGTGCACATTGCTCTGACGGCCCCCGCCGCCACTCTCGTCGCTGAAGGAGCGTTCCTGAGCCAGGCGCAGCAGCAGCAGCTTGATGTCGTGGATGGTGTAGGTGTAGCCGATGTCACGCACCCCCGTGCACTCCTGTAGGTAGTTGTTGTGTCTGCAAACAGGTAAACAACCAAACTTGCTTCATGCTATATTCTATTACAGAGCACCAGTTTCTCTTCTCTAAGTTGTGTCTGCAAACAGCAAAACAACCAAGCTTGATTCATGCTATATTCTATTACAGAGCACCAGTTTCTCTTCTCTAAACTGTGTCTGCAAACAGCAAAACAACCAAGCTTGATTCATGCTATATTCTATTACAGAGCACCAGTTTCTCTTCTCTAAACTGTGTCTGCAAACAGCAAAACAACCAAGCTTGATTCATGCTATATTCTATTACAGAGCACCAGTTTCTCTTCTCTAAATTGTGTCTGCAACCAGCAAAACAACCAAGCTTGATTCATGCTGTTCTATTACACAGCATCAGTTTCTCCTCTCTGAATGTTAACACATGCACATTCACACCCCACACCACCCTAACCTGCACACAAACAGCCACCAACACAACAACAGTCTACCATGCACATACACACACACCCCCCACACACCCCCACCAACACACACACTAACACATTAACACACATGCACACAAACACTAACATATAAATACGCACGCACGCACAGTCACACACACACACACTCACGCACGCACACACACACACACGCACACACACACACACGCACACCCACACACACACACACGCACACACACACACACACACACGCACGCACGCACGCACACACACACACACACACACACACACACATACAGACCTGGCTAGACAGGCAGCGAAGACGGACTCCTGCACCTGTGGTCCCCACAAAGGAAGCAATCCATTGCACTTGGTGTTGGCGTTCTGCAGAGTGGCACTCTCCCACTCCTCACGTCCGCGGGCGTGTCTAGACATACACAGGGCACGGAGGGTCATGGTCACAGAAGGTGGCAAGGTCATGGAGGGTCACGGTCAGAGCATGTCAAGGTCACTGAAAGTTATGCTCACTGAAGTCAGTATGGTCATGCTGGGACTGGGTCAGAGCATGACAAGAATATTGAAAGTCATGCTCATAGAAGGCAGAAAGGTCATGCTGGGTCATGGTCAGAGCATGGCAAGGTCATTGAAAGTCATGGTCATGGAGGATGCAAGGTCTTGCTGGGACACGGTCAGAACATGGCAAGGTCATTGAAAGTCAAGGTCGTCGAGGGTGGCAAGGTCATGGACCAGAAAGGTCAACCAACGGAGAATGGTCACGGAATGCCATGGTCATAGAAGGTCAAGACCACTGAGGATGGCACATCATATTATGGAGACTTCATCCACATACATCACACAGAAAGTTTCTGTAATGCTTTTCTTTCATTCCATATCATCCCAAACAAAGTGAACAGCTGAATGAGGTTAAAATGATTGTGTAAATTTATCATCTACTTGTAAAGCCTGGCGTGCTCACACCAGACAGAAATCCACTTTGTCATTACCATCATCATCAAACGTAATGAATGGATTCAGCCCCAATCCGACCTCCATGGATAGAAAAGCACACACAGTGAAACGGCCCGGCTGCCTACCTGACAGCAGCAGTGTGACAGTCAACGTGGACGACGTTGAAGTGGGACACGGTGGCATAGCCCGGTGTCTTGCGCGGCTTGTTCTCAAACTCGTCCAGGTTGCAGCGCTTGGAGAAAGTGTACACAGCCAGCACCTGCACACAGACACCACAGCACAGTCAGCCACACATCAGTGCATCTCAACATGGGAGAGGGTCCACAGACACCACAGCGCAGTCAGTGACACCTCACAGCATCTCAACATGGGAGAGGGTCCACAGACACCACAGCACAGTCAGTGACACCTCACAGCATCTCAACATGGGAGAGGGTCCACAGACACCACAGCGACAGTCAGTGACACCTCACAGCATCTCAACATGGGAGAGGGTCCACAGACACCACAGCACAGTCAGTGACACCTCACAGCATCTCAACATGGGAGAGGGTCCACAGCACCACAGCACAGCCAGTCAGTGACACCTCACAGCATCTCAACATGGGAGAGGGTCCACAGACACCACAGCACAGTCAGTGACACTTCAGAACATCTCAACATGGGAGAGGGTCCACAGACACCACAGCATTACAGCTCAGTCAGTGACACCTCACAGCATCTCAACATGGGAGAGGGTCCACAGACACCACAGCTTTACAGCACAGTCAGTGACACCTCACAGCATCTCAACATGGGAGAGGGTCCACAGACACCACACTTTACAGCTCAGTCAGTGACACCTCACAGCATCTCAACATGGGAGAGGGTCCACAGACACCACAGCACAGTCAGTGACACCTCACAGCATCTCAACATGGGAGAGGGTCCACAGACACCACATCTTTACAGCTCAGTCAGTGACACCTCACAGCATCTCAACATGGGAGAGGGTCCACAGACACCACAGCTCAGTCAGTGACACCTCACAGCATCTCAACATGGGAGAGGGTCCACAGACACCACAGCACAGGTCAGTGACACCTCACAGCATCTCAACATGGGAGAGGGTCCACAGACACCACAGCTTTACAGCTCAGTCAGTGACACCTCACAGCATCTCAACATGGGAGAGGGTCCACAGACACCACAGCTACAGCCAGTCAGTGACACCTCACAGCATCTCAACATGGGAGAGGGTCCACAGACACCACAGCTTTACAGCTCAGTCAGTGACACCTCACAGCATCTCAAGATGGGAGAGGGTCCACAGACACCACAGCTTTACAGCACAGTCAATGACACTTCAGAACATCTCAAGATGGGAGAGGGTCCACATACTGGTAGTAATACCCCTCATTACACATAATAATAATAATAATGGAAATTTGTAAAGCGCCTACCCTGCGACTCAAAGCGCTGGAAGAACTGTACATAGAGGAACTGTACCCACCTTCTGTAGCTACACATACAGATGTACTCACCTCCCGTAGCTACACATACAGGAGATGTCCCCATCTTCTGTAGCTACACATACAGGAGATGTCCCCAGTTTCCGTAGCTACAAATACAACGATGTACCCAACTTGCGACGTACCCAACTTCTGTAGCTACACACACATACAGGTGCTGTACCCAACTTCTGTAGCTACAGAGACTGGAGATGTACCCACCTTCTGTGGCTGGTAGCGGTAGCCCTCCCGACAGATGCAGCAGGTGAGACCCGTCTCCTCTTTCAGGTCCTCCATCTGCTTCAACACTGAACTCTTCACCGTCACCTGACCCTTCTCGTTAGTCTGCAACACACACACAGAGAAACCATGGATGGAACTGGCACATCAACACACACAGCAACCATGAAACTGGCACATCAACACACACAGCAACCATGAAACTGGCACATCAACACATACAGACAGCCAAAGAACTGGCACACCAACACACACAGACAACCAGAGAACTGTCACATCAACACACAGACAACCAGAGAACTGGTACATCAACACAGACAACCAGAGAACTGACACATCAACACACACAAACAACCAGAGAACTGGCACATCAACACACACAGACAACCAAAGAACTGACACATCCGCACACACACAGACAACCAGAGAACTGGCACATCAACACACACAGACAACCAGAGAACTGGCACATCAGCACACACACAGACAACTAGAGAACTGGCACATCAACACACACAGACAACCAAAGAACTGGCACATCAACACACACGGACAACTGGCACATCAACACACACATACAACCATGAAACTATCATGATGGTGAGCCATGTACAATGAAACCACTGGGGTGTGACCACCACTACAATCAGGTGTATGGTGAAATCAGTGAAGCGTGACTGACCGTCATGCCCAAAGCACCCAGGTGTTTCTTCCTGACAGCCATGGCCAGTCGCTTCTTCTCTGCCTTCGTCTCCTGTCGTACATCCTCAATCTGGGAAGAAGAAAAGGATTTCATTCAGTGTTCGTTCATGCAAAACCTGATCGATGTGCCTTCAACACAGTTTGTTAGTAACTGGATTTTTAAGTCCTGTCAACCACACAGGGTCACCTCAGGGCAAACCTTATCAGACACAGCATGGAAAGATACATAACTGTGAGACAGGTTATCCAGCAAAACCCCTGATTACAGACCAAAAGCCCTTGTGAATGACAATGGAACCCCTAACTACAGATCAGCCTAATTACAGACCAGCCCCTGTGAATGACAATGGAACCCCTAATTACAGACCAGCCCTTGTGAATGACAAAGGAACCCCTAATTACACACCAGCCCTTGTGAATGACAATGGAACCCCTAACTACAGATCAGACTAATTGCAGACCAGCCCCTGTAAATGACAATGGAACCCCTAATTACAGACCAAAAGCCCTTGTGAATGACAATGGAACCCCTCATTACAGATCAGTCTAATTGCAGCCCTTGTGAATGACAATGGAACCCCTCATTAGAGACCAAAATCCTTGTGTATGACAATGCAACCCCTAATAATCCCTAATTACAGACCAGCCCTTGTGAATGACAACAAAACCCCTAATTACAGACCAGCCCTTGTGAATGACAACAGAACCCCTAATTACAGACCAGCCCTTGTGAATGAGAACATAACCCCTAATTACAGACCAGCCTTTGTGAATGACAACGGAACCCCTAAGTACAGACCAGCCTTTATGAATGACAGCAGAACCCCTAACTACAGACAGCCCTTGTGAATGACAACAAAACCCCTAACTACAGACCAGCCCTTGTGACTGATAACAGAACCCCTAATTATAGACCAGCCCCTGTGAAAGATAATGAAAGCCCTAATTACAGACCAGTCCTTGTGAAAAATCATGAAAAACCACTAATTACAGGCCAGCCCTTGTGAATGACAATGAAACCCCTATGTACAGCCAGTCAGGGGAAACCAGAGCCAAGTGCATGCTGGTACTGATACCTTCTGAGCAGCAGAGGGGTCATCCCGAAGGGCGTCCAGAAGATTCTCGGCCAGTGTGCCAACGTGTTTGTCCGACGACACCTGCTCCAGTTTGTGAAGGATGGGAACGCATTTCTCTGCTATCAGGTTCTGCACACACACACACACACACATGGTTTGGTTTTGGTGTTAGGAGATTTGACAGTTGGTCAAGATCAACATGTAGCCCAATTTCTGTCAGTGTACATCATCACAATATTACTGAGCACGCTTGAGGTATTTAGTAGTGTTGTGCACAAGTTGTCTGTGCACAAACCTATACAAATCTATACATGCAGCTTGTGGAGGACTCGCACAGAAAGCACAGAAAGCAAGCTCTGGAGTTCCAAACTGGAGATGAGGAGTCAATTTGGAACACAGGCACTTAAGAAATATTCATCCACACCATGTGTTGAAAAGAAAAGAAACAAAAGATGACCATAAAATTTACTCAGTGTTTTCCAATGAACATAAACACCCCAGTCCTTTGACTGCAACTATTTCCAAGCTGCTGATAACATAGAAAATGTGCTGACTCACAACCACCAGAGTCCCAGCAAGATGGAAGTGGAAGAAAAGGGAGTAAGTAAGTAACTTGGTGTTTTACGCCCAGTCAACCATTATGGTTATATCAGGGCGATGGGAGAAAAGGGACCACTTACGATGGTCTTGGTGTGTTTGATGCACAGCCCTGTCCCAGCAGGAAGGGAGAGGGAGAAAGGGGAACACTTACGATGGTCTTGGTGTGTTTGATGCACAGCCCTGTCCCAGCAGGAAGGGAGAGGGAGAAAGGGGAACACTTACGATGGTCTTGGTTTGTGCTGTAAGGGGAGAAAAGGGCCCGGGGTCCCAGCCGAGAGGGAGAGGGAGAAAGGGGAACACTTACGATGGTCTTGGTGTGTTTGATGCACAGCCCTGTCCCAGAGGGAGAGGGAGAAAGGGGAACACTTACGATGGTCTTGGTGTGTTTGATGCACAGCCCTGTCCCAGCAGGGAGAGGGAGAAAGGGGAACACTTACGATGGTCTTGGTGTGTTTGATGCACAGCCCTGTCCCAGCAGGGAGAGGGAGAAAGGGGAACACTTACGATGGTCTTGGTGTGTTTGATGCACAGCCCTGTCCCAGCAGGAAGGACAGGGAGAAAGGGGAACACTTACGATGGTCTTGGTGTGTTTGATGCACAGCCCTGTCCAGCAGGACAGGGGAAGGACACTTACGTGGTCTTGGTGGTGACAACTGTCCAGCAGGAACACGTAGAGTCCGTGTGTCTTTATGCACAGCCTGTAGCAGGAAACAGGAGCTTTAAGGGGAACACTTACGATGGTCTTGGTGTGTTTGATGCACAGCCCTGTCCCAGCAGGGACAGGGAGAAAGGGGAACACTTACGATGGTCTTGGTGTGTTTGATGCACAGCCCTGTCCCAGCAGGGACAGGGAGAAAGGGGAACACTTACGATGGTCTTGGTGTGTTTGATGCACAGCCCTGTCCCAGCAGGGACAGGGAGAAAGGGGAACACTTACGATGGTCTTGGTGTGTTTGATGCACAGCCCTGTCCCAGCAGGGAGAGGGAGAAAGGGGAACACTTACGATGGTCTTGGTGTGTTTGATGCACAGCCCTGTCCCAGCAAGGAGAGGGAGAAAGGGGAACACTTACGATGGTCTTGGTGTGTTTGATGCACAGCCCTGTCAGGATGCGCAGAGCGTAGGACAGACACGGCTTGCTGACGAACTCCAGCCACACGTCAGAGTCCGTTCTGTAACACACAGGAAAAGATGCTTTACTTTGGTGGCAAAAAACAAACAAATAGCCCCTCCCAAACAAAAAACAACAACAACCCATTATTATCATGTCCAACAAAAAAAGGGGTAACACTCAGTTGATTCATGCTCAAAACTGTCAAACTCCTTTCGGTCAAAACCAGCAGAAATATGCCCAGCACTATGGACGATGTCATCATGTGGGGTCTCGAGGGTCCCATTTAAACAGTGTCTGGAAAAATACCAGCATCAAAGCTTCTGCCACATCCATGTGTGTGTTAAACAGCTCCCTTAAAGGCACGTTAAGTCACGAGGAACACTTTGCACATGATTCTGTTCAGTTCTATTCAGTTCAAGATGGTTTCTGTGTGTTCGGAAAAGCCCATATGCGCTCCACCTAATGCATGATTCTGTCCATGTGAGTACCAAATCATAAAACTCTATCCCAAATGGTGAAGGCACTGCTGACAAAATACAACTGCCTCTGTGGCCTTTCTGGTGTCACTGTGACCTTGAAAATAGGTCAAGACCACAGAAGCTGGTATCACCAGCACTCATGACAGCATGGTTTTCAAACAACGGTGTGATCCCGAGTACTCACGACAGCATGGCTTTCAAACAGCAGCGTGATCCTGAGTACTTACAACACCATGGTTTTCAAACAACAAAATGATCTGGAGTACTCATGACAGCATGGTTTTCAACCAGAGTGATCCGGAGTATTCATGACATCATGGTTTTCAGTGACCCTGAGTACTCATGACATGGTTTTCAGAGTGATCCTGAGTACTCATGACAGCATGGTTTTCAGAGTGATCCTGAGTACTCATAAAAGCACAGTTTTCAAACAACAGAGTGATCCTGAGTATTTATGACACCATGGTTTTCAAAGAAAAAGCTCATGACAGTACAGTTTTCAAACAACAGAGTGATCCTGAGTACTCATGACAGCATGGTTTTCAAACAACACAATACTCACGACAGCATCGTTTTGATCTGGGGAGCGTGGTGCAGAATGTAGTCCACAGCCTTGTGCACCACTCCGTGGTCATAGATGACATCCTTCAGGCGCTCGCCATTGGCATTGCTCTGTGTATACAACAGGGTCCCATCATCAAAGTGAAAAGCGCAACACACTACAGGCAAACCGACATGCCAATTCAAACAAACTAACTACTTAATTTGACATCCCAGCTATCTTTTCTATTACCAGAAGCTGAGAAAAAAATCTTCTCAAAAATCAAACAGAAAATCACAACTTTTTGTAACCAAGGGTGCAAGGTCAGCAGTACCATTCAAAGATGCAAAATCAGAGATGACCATTACATCCAGTATCAGGGTAGGATGAAACACAGAAAATGTCTGACTAGGAGGTTTGGCAGTTTGGAGGGGGGGGGGGGGGGGGGGGGGGGGGGGGGGGGAGGGGTGATGGTAAGGGAGCAGCAACTGTCAGTCCAGCTCACAAATGAGAAGAGAAAAAGCTGAGCCTCACCTCAATGCCACTGGCGATGACGGAGAAGCAGTCCAGGTGGTTCTGTTCGTCCTGCCCTTGTTCCTTGTCAAACCTGATGTCAGACAGACTTCACATACAGCACTCTTAGCACACAGGCACTAGACCATCATAGGTCTTCACGTACAACACTCTTAGCACATCATAGGTCTTAGCACACATGCACTAGACCATCATAGGTCTTCATGTGCAACACTCTTAGCACACAGGCACTAGACCATCATAGGTCTTCACGTACAACACTCTTAGCACACAGGCACTAGACCATCATAGGTCTTCAGTACAACGCTCTTAGCACACAGGCATTAGACCATCATAGGTCTTCATGTACAACACTCTTAGCACACAGGCACTAGACCATCATAGGTCTTCAAGTACAACACTCTTAGCACACAGGCACTAGACCATCATAGGTCTTCATGTACAACACTCTTATCACACACGCACTAGACCATCATATGTCTTCACGTATGACACTCTTAGCACACAGGCACTAGACCATCATAGGTCTTCACATACAACACTCTTAGCACACAGGCATTAGACCACCATAGGTCTTCATGTACAACACTCTTAGCACACAGGCACTAGACCATCATAGGTCTTCAAGTACAACACTCTTAGCACACAGGCACTAGACCATCATAGGTCTTCATGTACAACACTCTTAGCACACAGGCACTAGACCATCATAGGTCTTCACATACAATACTCTTAGCACACAGGCACTAGACCATCATAGGTCTTCATGTACAAAACACACTTAGCACACAGGTACTATGATCATTATGTGCACCACATCTTTAATATGGATGCATATGCACCAAGTTGATGCTGAATGCTTCTTCTCATGAAACACTTGGCACACACACACATATGTGCGTGCACACACACACACACACACACATATGTACACCTCCCCCCCCCACCCCCCAAACACACACATAACCTACTTGTCAAAGTCAAGATAGGGCAGGAAGTGGTTGATGAGAACCATCATTTTCTCTGGGTCACCGAACGCCAGGAAGGGGATGAGTCGCATGAGTGCCTGTCTCACGCTGGGCGTGGACTGCACAAAGGAGCTGTTGATGCGATCCAGCAGCATCTTCAGCTGGTCCCGGTCACCGCACAGCTTGGAGAACTCCTGCAAGGTCAAAACACAGCTATAGTTGTGGTCACAGCACAGCTTGAAGAACTCCTGCCAAGGTCAAAACACAGCTATAGTGGTGGTCACAGCACAGCTTGGAGAACTCCTGCCAAGGTCAAAACACAGTTATAGTTGTGGTCATCGCACAGCTTGGAGAACTGCCAAGGTCAAAACACAGTTAGCTATAGTTTTGATCACAGCACAGCTTGGACATCTCCTGCCAAAGTCAAAACACAGTTATAGATGTGGTCACCACACAGCTTGGAGAATTCCTGCCACAGTCAAAATAAGCCATAGATGTGGTCACAGCACAGCTTGAAGAACTCATGCAAAGGTCAAAACACAGCTATAGTGGTGGTCACAGCACAGCTTGGAGAACTCCTGCCAAGGTCAAAACACAGCTATAGTGGTGGTCACAGCACAGCTTGAAGAACTCATGCCAAGGTCAAAACACAGTCAGTTGGCTATAGTTCTGACCACAACACAGCTTGGAGAACTCATGCCAAGGTCAAAACACAGTCAGTCAGCTATAGTTTTGATCACAGCACAGCTTGGAGAACTCACGCCAAGGTCAAAACACGGTTAGCTATAGTTTTGATCACAGCACAGCTTGGAGAACTCCTGCCAAGGTCAAAACACAGTCAGTCAGCTATAGTTTTGATCCCAGCACAGCTTGGAGAACTCACGCCAAGGTCAAAACACAGTTAGTCAGTTATAGTTTTGATCACAGCACAGCTTGGAGAACTCACGCCAAGGTCAAAACACGGTTAGCTATAGTTTTGATCACAGCACAGCTTGGAGAACTCACACCAAGGTCAAAACACAGTTAGCTATAGTTGTGGTCACAGCACAGCTTGGAGAACTCCTGCCAAGGTCATAGCAAAGTTAGCTCAAGTTTTGATCACAGCACAGCTTGGAGAACTCCTGCTGAGGTCAAAACACAGTCAGCTATATAGTTTTGGTCAGTGCCTAGTTCAGAAAGCTCCTGCCATGATCACAACATGGTCAGCTATAGTTATGGTCATTGGTCAGTGCCTAGTTCAGAAAGCTCCTGCCATGATCACAACATGGTCAGCTATAGTTATGGTCATCACACATCTTGGAGAACTCCTGCCAAGGTCAAAACACAGTCAGCTATATAGTCTTGGTCAGTGCCTAGTTCAGAAAGCTCCTGCCATGATCACAACATGGTCAGCTATAGTTATGGTCATCACACATCTTGGAGAACTCCTGCCAAGGTCAAAACACAGTCAGCTATATAGTCTTGGTCAGTGCCTAGTTCAGAAAGCTCCTGCCACGATCACAACATGGTCAGCTATAGTTATGGTCATCACACAACTTGGAGAAGCGCTGGGGGGTTGGGCCATAGTCCTGATCAGAGTCACTGTGGACAAAATAATTTGCACTTTCATTGACAAATCTAGACAGCAAAACAGAACTAATGTTTTTGATTAAACAAACACAGAGAAAGCCTCCGATGCATATTCTTATTCCCCTAACACCAGGATGCTGACAGACTTACGCTGTACTGTTCAGGCGGCTGTTCACTGGCTTCCAGCAGAATGACCTCCAGGATGTTAAGGACCTGTTCCGTGATGGTCTGACCTTTGGCTGCTGGGCCCCCTTCTGGTTCCGCCCACAGTGCCTGTACACACAACAGCATCGTAAGGGTTAGGTTAGGTCAGAGGTCATAGTCTGATGCCCCTCCCCCCACCACCTCCCCCTTTGGTTCCGCCCAAAGTGCCTGTACACACAACAGCATCATAAGGTTACACACACACACATGCACGCATGCACACACACACAAGACTATCACACCATCCAAAGTACCCACCAGGTTGAGTGCCCCCAACATGATGTTGACGGTGTTGAGGTCTGGCCGAATCAGCTCCTGGCGGTTGACCTTGACGTTTACAGCATAGCTGAAGAGCTTGAGCAGAACGCACATCAGCTGTCGCCCCAGCACCAGGTCACGCACTGAGGCCAGTCTGAAGACATGGACATGGAACAATGTCATCACAAGATTACAGTACTCGCCACATGCACTGAGATATGGGAGTCTGGGGGCATGGATGGGGAACAATCTAACAACAGGCTATTGTGACCACATACATGTACTGGCTGGAGATGTGGGAGCTTGAGGACATGGATGATGAACAATCTTATCAAAAGCTTATTGTGACCACATATTATGTACTGACTGGAGATGTGGGAGCTTGAGGGATCACATATGTACCGACTGGAGATGTGGGAGCTTGAGGACATGGGTGGTGAACAATCTTATCAAAAGTCTACTGTGACCACATATGCACTGACTGGAGATGTGGGAGCTTGATGGACCACATATGTACTGACTGGAGATGCGGGAGCTTGAGGGACCACATACGCACTGACTGGAGATGTGGAAGCTTGAGGACATGGATGGTGAACAATCTTATCAAAAGTCTATTGTGACCACATATGTACTGACTGGAGATGTGGGAGCTTGAGGACATGGATGTGGAACAATCTTATTACAATAGGATTACTGTGACCAGTTGCACTGACTAGGATGTTGGGGTTTGAGGACAGGAACAGGGAACAGTCTTATCATCATAAGGTTACTGTAGCCAGTTGCACTGACTAGGATGTGGCAGTTTGCGGACAAAAACATGGAACAGTCTTATCACAAGACTACCGTGGCCAGTTGCACTGACAAGGATGTTGGAGTTTGAGGACAAGAACAGTCTTATTTTACATTTACTGTGTTCAAAGCTGCACTATGTCAGAATTGAAAAAAGACTACTCTAACCATTTCAAGCTCAGGAAAACATGTTGAGAGTACTCATTCTCTCCTGAGATCCAACTGTTTGCTGCTGGGACAGTTCCACGTGAAGATACATTCATTGCTCACATAACCCAAGGTTCAGAACGTTCTTGTCACAGAGACTCGTGCACACGTATCTGAGTGAAGACGAAATCCAGCACCATTCAAAAAATGTAAGCAAGTACCTCTCCAACATTACTGGAAGGCCTCCACACTCCTTCAGCTCCCCAGCCATCTTGAACACCGCCTCCTTGTCAATGTCCTCCTCTGTAACCAGGCAATCAATCAGTCAATCATTCCATCTAGCCATTCAGTCAACCAACAAATCAATCATGCCACCCATCCACCCACTCAGTCAACCAACAAATCAATCATTTCCTCCATCCACCCAGTGGGTCAACAAATCAAAATCAAGCATTCCCTCCATCCCTTCTGTCAATCAACAAATCAGTCAATCAAAACATGCAACCTGTTCCCTTAATATGAAGGCCAAAAATAGTGAGACTCACGATCTAGTCAACGTAATAAACGATCATGCAAAGTTTCAACCTGATCAGGACAGAATCTTCACTCAAAACTGTTCTGACACTATTGTGACTTTGAAATATGGCCATGGTCACTTTGATATTCATCACATTTATGGTGTCTGAGAATATATCAGTCTGAGTTTTCAAAATGCTGGGACACTCAACCAGCCAGCCTGCCAAACACTGACCACTACACAGACTCGCATTATTTCATGTGAGTCAATGCTACAGTCAGACAGGCTTCACAGTCAAACAGCACTGACCACTTCCAGAATCCAGAGAGTTGACCATGTCCTCTGTGGCATCACCCAGTAGGCCCCGCATGCGGTACACGATCGGCATCGGCTCCCCCTGAAACAACACAGAACAGCCATGGAAACTGGGGCATCAACTCTCCACAGAACAACACAAAACGGCCATGGAAACTGTGGTGTCAACTCTCCACAAAACAGCCACGGAAACTGTGGCATCATCTCTAAACAAAACAACACAAAACGGCTATGGAAATGTGTGCCAATTCTCCCTGAAACAACACAGAACAGACACAGAAACAGGGGTGTCAACTCTCCACAAAACACAGAACAGACATGGAAACAGTGGGGTCAACTTTCCACAAAACACAGAACAGACATGGAAACAGAGGTGTCAACTCTCCCTGAAACAACACAGAACAGACACAGATACAGGGGTGTCAACTCTCCACAAAACACAGAACAGACATGGAAACAGAGGTGTCAACTCTCCCTGAAACAACACAGAACAGACACAGAAACAGGGCTGTCAACTCTCCACAAAACACAGAACAGACATGGAAACAGTGGGGTCAACTTTCCACAAAACACAGAACAGACATGGAAACAGGGGTGTCAACTCTCCCTGAAACAACACAGAACAGACACAGATACAGGGGTGTCAACTCTCCACAAAACACAGAACAGACATGGAAACAGGGGTGTCAACTCTCCCTGAAACAACACAGAACAGACACAGATACAGGGCTGTCAACTCTCCACAAAACACAGAACAGACATGGAAACAGTGGTGTCAACTCTCCCTAAAACAACACAGAACAGACACAGAAACAGGGGTGTCAACTCTCCACAAAACACAGAACAGACATGGAAACAGTGGTGTCAACTCTCCCTAAAACAACACAGAACAGACAGAAACAGGGGTGTCAACTCTCCCAAAAGCACAGAACAGACATGGAAACAGGGGTGTCAACTTCCAAAACACAGAAAGACATAGAAACAGGGGTGTCAACTCTCCCTGAAACAACACAGAACAGACACAGAAACAGGGGTGTCAACTCTCCACAAAACACAGAACAGACATGGAAACAGGGGGTCAACTTTCCACAAAACACAGAACAGACATGGAAACAGGGGTGTCAACTCTCCCTGAAACAACACAGAACAGACACAGATACAGGGGTGTCAACTCTCCACAAAACACAGAACAGACATGGAAACAGGGGTGTCAACTCTCCCTGAAACAACACAGAACAGACATGGAAATGGCACAACCCACCTCACTGACAGAGACACAGACTGATGCAGACAAAGCAGACAACCTACCTCTCCATGTTCTGGCAGCCAGACTTTCTTGTAGACTTCCTTGACCGGCAGGTCCAGACTGATGATCTTCTTGTTGACCAGCAACTGATTACAAAACAAACGTCACGGCATCACTACTGATTTAACAGTATTTCTATTTACAGTGTATAACAGATCGGTTTCTAGTGTATAATGGATGAGAGCACTTATTTTGCTTGTTCACCTTTGCAGCAATGAGCTGATTCTTGTACTAGTATGTACATGTGTTGATACACTGGGTAACTGATGACACATGTTGATACACTGGGTAACTGATGACAGGAGTTGATACACTGGGTAACTGATGACACATGTTGATACACTGGGTAACTGATGACATGAGTAGATACACTGGGTAACTGATGACACATGTTGATACATTGGGTAACTGACGACATGAGTTGATACACCGGGTAACTGATGACATGAGTTGATACACTGGGTAACTGATGACATATGTTCATACAATGGGTAACTGATGACAGGTGTTGATACCATGGGTAACTGATGACATGTGTTCATACAATGGGTAACTACAAGATGACGTGTTGTTAAACTGGGTAACTGATGACATGCGTTAACAGAAATGGTTAACTGATGATGCATGTTGATACAATCTAGTTTCCATAGCTGAAGGGTCAACACAGTGGATTTTAACTGTCCACACCAACCCATGACCACAAAACCCAAATGGTCCAAAACAGGACAACAGGTTCACACACATCCCAGGCATCCATCCATAGCTTGGGTCTGTTTTCACTCAGCTCATAATGGACACTCCGAGAAATGGACCACAAAAAAAGGACAACACTGTTCCGGGTTTTAACTCTGCATGACAGCGTCTCATTGGTTTTTACAAGGACAGCTTTACACTGGCGCCTGGCTAAACCTGCGCTGGTCAGCCTTCACTCTCCACTGTCATTGCAGGAAGGGGGGAACTGAAAAAGCAAGACCTACCTCCATCCCTGTGTCGTCCTCCAGAAGGGCCACCAGTTCACAATCTGCACACAACACAGCCCAGTAAACACCTCATCACTGCCACACAACACAGCCCAGTAAACACATCACTGCCACACAACACAGCCCAGTAAACACATCACTGCCACACAACACAGCCCAGTAAACACATCACTGCCACACAACACAGCCCAGTAAACACCTCATCACTGCCACACAACACAGCCCAGTAAACACCTCATCACTGCCACACAACACAGCCCAGTAAACACCTCATCACTGCCACACAACACAGCCCAGTAAACACATCACTGCCACACAACACAGCCCAGTAAAACACATCACTGCCACACAACACAGCCCAGTAAACACCTCATCACTGCCACACAACACAGCCCAGTAAACACCTCATCACTGCCACACAACACAGCCCAGTAAACACCTCACCACTGCCACACAACACAGCCCAGTAAACACCTCACCACTGCCACACAACACAGCCCAGTAAACACCTCATCACTGCCACACACACAGCCCAGTAAACACCTCATCACTGCCACACACACAAACACAGCCCAGTAAACACCTCACACTGCCACACAACACAGCCCAGCAAACACCTCATCACAGCCACACACACACAGCCCAGCAAACACCTCATCCCAGCCACACACACCCCCACACACACACAACCCAGCTAACACCTCATCACAGCCACGCACACACAGCCCAGCAAACACCTCATCCCAGCCACACACCCCCACACACCCCCACCCACAGCCCAGCAAACACCTCATCCCAGCCACACACCCCCACACACACCCCCCACACACACAGCCCAGCAAACACCTCATCACAGCCACACACACAGCCCAGCAAACACCTCATCCCAGCCACACACCCCCCCACACCCCTACACCCACACAGCCCAGCTAACACCTCATCACTGCTAAATACATGTAAAGGTGCACCCAAACATTAGTATTATATAAGTGCCACATACATGACTACTGAATGAACACCTTTACCAGTAAAACACAGACCCAACACATGAAACACATCATCTTAATCATGGTAAAAACGCCGACATCATTACAATGCCAAAACTCTGCTCAAGTCACACAGGTGGAGGCAGCCCATACTGTTGCCAGCTTACACAGAATAAAGGATGGTGAACACCTAGAGTCACACACTGAAACTTCATCCAAAATCCCAAACATCCTCCTGAGGCTGACCCCAGTATCTTTCTTTTCCTGCACACCATTGCTCTGTTGCCCTTAGAACCTAAGCCTCCCTTTCCAGACACAGTCAGCAAAAACTGCAGAAAGGTATCTGTCGAGATCTACGTCCTGTCTCTTCAGCTGTTAACCAAGAAAGCCTCAACTCTTCAAGAAATCACGGTACAACTTTATCCCTTTCACAATAAACTTCCTTTTTCGTTTTCTCAACTCACCTTGACAAATCTTGTTCTTGATGTCACGCATGAGTGGGCCGAGCCCCGGTTCGTTGGAGCTGTAGGGATTACCCAGCATTCTCCCCTGCAGGAAGTCCTCCTGCTGCGGATCTTTCTCCAGGATCATGAAGAACTCGCCCACATCATTCTCCTCCTAAAAACAACAACGCAAATCACTTAGCTACATGCAGTATGAGTGATCTGGTGGGTAGGCCAATGAGATCCTGTCACAGAGGTCACCTGATGGGCAGGCCAATGATCTGACATGGAGACTGGATTGGTCTGTTGGGTAGGTCAGTGATCTGACGTACATATCAGACTGATCTGGTGGGTAGGTCAGTGTGCTGTCATAAAAGTCAGATTAATCTGGTGGGTAGGTCAATGATTTGTCATAAAGGTCAGATCGATCTGATGGGAAGGTCAGTGGTCTGTCATAAAGGCCAGGTCAATCTGGTGGGTAGGTCAGTGGTCCTGTGACAAGGGTTAGAGTGACATGGTAGTAAGTCAATGATCTCAATCATAAAGGTCAGAGTGATCTGGTGGGTAGGTTGATGATCTGTCATAATGGTCAGAGTGATCTGTCATAAAGGTCATAGTAATCTAGTGGGTAAGACAAAGATCTGTAAGGAACGTCAGAGTGATCAGGTGGCTAAGTCAAAGATATGTCATAAATGTCAGTGATCTAGAGGCAAAAGCCAATAATCTGTCATAACAGTCAGATGGTCTGGCTGGTAGATTAATGACTGGTGTGCTGGTACATAGCAGTCAGAATGGTTTAGCTAGTAGGCCAGTGAACTGATGGCCTGACAGACAATAAAATAAAACCAGCAACATCTAAACTAATGAAGATCAACATACACCACAAAATGACCACCTATGAAGGCCCCCCCTCCCCCACCCCACACCTCTTCTGTCTATAAGAGGTAACGTCATACCGGGTAGATGATGCTGCAGAGGCGTTCAAATATGAAGACAGGTGAGCGGTAGTCATCCAGCGGGTACTTCTGCACTGTCTGGACACACACTGACATGAACTCTGTTGTCTCTGACTCCGTTCCTGCAACACAAGACCGCAAACAGAGCTGACCACAGGGAAATCCTGTGTGCATTCTCTAACACACACCAACATGAACTCCGTCTCTGACTCTGTCCCTGCAACACAACACCGCAAACAGAGCTGACCACAGAGAAATCCTGTGTGTATTCTCTAACACACACACACTGAAAATGGACCTACTTGTGATGAGTTCCTCCAGTTCCAGCAACCTGTGTTTTGTCGATCAGCTTGGTCCTTTGAAACCACCACACCCCCCCAATACCCAAATCTGTACTGTCTACCCCACCCCCTGGCCCCCCAAACACACACACAACACAACCTACTTGTGGTGAGTTCCTCCAGCAGTTCCAAGAGCCTCTCCTAAGTTTCACCAACCAGCATTGTGTACGCCCCCACCCCCATCCAACCCAAATTTATACCTCCTTCCCACAAAACACACAAGAAGACCTCCCTATGGTGAGTTCCTCCAGCAGCAACCAGCTTGGTCGTCTGCATCCCCCACCCATTCCCCAAAACACACAAGGCCTACCTGTGGTGAGTTCCTCCAGCTGTTCCAGCAGCCTCTCCTGTGTGTCATCAACCAGCTTGGTCCTCTGCACCCCCCCCCCCCCCCCAAACAAAAAAAACAACCTATACCTCCTTCATCCTATCCTCAAAACACACATGACCTACCTGTGGTGAGTTCCTCCAGCAGTCTCTCCTATGTTTCACCACCCAGCAAGACCTACCTGTGGTGAGTTCCTCCAGCAGCCTCTCCTGTGTTTCATCAATCAGCTTCATCCTCTGTATACACCCCCCCCCCCTCCCCAACCCAAACCTATACCTCCTTCCCACAAAACACACAAGACCTACCTGTGGTGAGTTCCTCCAGCAGTTCCAGCAGCCTCTCCTGCGTCTCGTCGATCAGTTTGGTCCTCTGCACCACCAGCTTGCGCAGGGAGAGGTAGCCGTTGAGGATGAAGCCCACCAGCTTGGTCTTGTAGAAGCTCTTGATCCTGTCATGCTCCACGAACAGCCAGAGCAGCTCCGTCAGCGCCTTCAGGGCATAGCCCTGGGCCAGGTCGGAGCTCAGCGTCGTCTCCTCCAGATGCTGCAAGTGCTCCACCTCCTGTTCCACACAATGCCAATCTCAGTGACCAGAGAGTGCTGCTGGGAGTTGACGCCAACAGGGCAACACTCATCCTAAATGGTCTTTGTAAAGACACAGCGTTACAAACCCTGACATGGTCTTTGTACAGACATATTACTGATCCAGATGTGGTACAAACCCTGACATGATCTTTGTACAGACATATTACTTATCCAGATGTGGCCTTTGTAAAGACACTGATGATGATGATGATGATGTCCACCATTATTGCGCATGATTCCATTAACTTGAATGCTCAGTGTGCTGAATGGGGGGGTAGGGAAATAGAAAGTCATAATAATTGAAACAAAGAAGAAAAAGACACGACATTACTTATCAGATGTGGTCTTTCCAAAGACATGCCATTACTTATCTAGATGTGGTCTTTGTGAAGACAGATATGTATTATTCCACTTTTTTCTAGCATGCTGTGTTTTGTCCTAATAAACAGCGTTCTTTTTAACCTTTGATGTGGTTGGGTCGTGTTTTAGAATGCTAGCAGACATTCTTGTTTCAGATTATTTTTTTCACCCCCATTTTTCTGTTACATCTACATCTTGGGGGAAGGCAACTTTAACAGTGAGCAATGTGTCTGCGCACAGGTCGCTCACACTCCCAGCTTCCCAACTGTGCTCATGTCTGTGCCTAACACTTTTTATACCTAGATGATGAGAGTGTTCAGAAGCTGAAGTGATCCCTGGACAACCAGGTAGCTGAGCCCCTTACCTGGGTAATGAGAATGCCCAGACGTTGCAGCATGCCCATGACAACCAGGTAGATGAGCCCCTTACCTGGGTAATGAGAGTGCCCAGATGTGGCAGCACACCCTTGACAACCAGGTAGACGAGCCCCTTACCTGGGTGATGAGAGTGCCCAGACGCTGCAGAACGCCTTTAACAGCCAGGTAGACCTTCCAGTGTGCAGGTGCAATCAGACGCTTGTACAGAGCCAGGAACTCGTTGGCACACTCGCCGCTGCGTCCCACCTGCTCCAGGCATCTGCACACATATACAAATGCCTGTTGACAACACACCTGCTTTACACACATCCACATGCCTGTTGACATCCCACCTGCTGTAGGACCTGCACACACACACACACTCTCACCTGTTGATACTGAATGTTGCATTGAATACAGACTACACTTTACTATTTCAGTAAGCTCGATGCCTTGCAGTGAGACGCCACCTGTGAAACAGACCTGACCATGCTGCAATAATAAAGCCACACTTTACTACTTCTACTTCAGTCAGTGCTACTGACCCTGCGAGCATGTCAATGACCTCCTCACAGCGCGATGCCATCTGCGAAATAGACCTGACCACACTGAAAGGAAGCAACAGTACAGGCTACACTTGACTACTTCAGTAATTGCTAATGACCCTGTGAGCACGTTGATGACCTTGCAGCAAGACGCCACCTGTAAAAAGCCATAGTACAGGCTACATACACTTACGACTTCAGTAAAGTGCTACTGACCCAGTGAGCATGTCGATGACCTCCTTGCGGTGAGACGCCACCTGCGAGATGGACTCCACCACGCTGCAGGCAGTCTGCCTGGCAGAGCGTGAGGACGGGGAGAAGATGGCGGTGTGTAGCCAGGTGGTCTGCGTCAGGCGCACCGTCTGTTCTGGCGTGCGCCACATCCTCTGTCGCCAGCGCCCAACGTACTTCTCCATCAGGTAGCGCGCACGCACCTCCTTCCTCTCCCGGCTCTTCTCCTCATCCGCTGGACTCCCTGACCACACACCAAACACTGATACACTGACCACACAACCAACACTGATACACTGGACTCACTGACCACACACCAAACACTGATACACTGGACTCACTGACCACACACCAAACACTGTTGGATACACTGGACTTACTGACCACACACCAAACACTGTTGGATACACTGGACTTCCTGAGCACACACAACAAACACTGTTTGACACACTGGACTTACTGACCACACACTAAACACTGATACACTGGACTCACTGACCACACACCAAACATTGTTTGACACACTGGACTCCCTCAGCACACACAACAAACACTGTTTGATACTGGACACAAAACAGCTGGACTCACTGACCACACACCAAACACTGTTTGATACACTGGACTCATTGATCACACACCAAACACTGTTTGATATACTGGACTCACTGACCACACACCAAACACTGCTTAATACTGGACACAAAACAGCTGGACTCACTGACCACACACCAAACACTGTTTGATACTGGACACAAAACAGCTGGACTCTGATGATAAGAACTGTTTCTGTACACAAAATAGGATTAAAGGCTGCTGATCCCTCAAACAGTTCAGCCAATCAGAAAATGACCCCCCCACCCCACCCCACCCCCAACTCCACCCCCACTTCCTCCCCAACTCCACCCCCTATCCCCCACTCCAGCCTTCCTATTTCCCACCACCCCTATTCCCCACCTAACTCCCAGCCCCATCCTTAGCAAGCCAGACTACTACACAGACTTCTGGCGGCTGTACCTTTGGTGGGCAGACGTTTCTTCCAGTTGGCAAAGGCGTAGTCTGAGTCTCCCTCCAGCCAGCGGCGCACATCCATGTGGAACCGAGCCGTCTGACCTTCCACAGGGTCAAACTCCTCCTGCGAGCGTAAAGGTCAATGTGAAGGTCAACACTGACACAGTGGTCTCATTTAGTCAATCCATTAAGACATGAAGACACTGGTTAGTTAGTTGTTGTTTTTTGTTTGTTTTGCCAAGCACATCATTGTGGGGCTTTTATTCAGAACAGCATACATCCGTCCATTACAATACGACTCTGGTTAGTTAGTTAGATTTTGGATTTTTACGTCCTGTCAATTTCAACGGGTCACCTCAGGATGAATCACATGTTCATAATTATTCTACACTAGATCCAAACACAAATCACCCCATCACAAGCAAAAAGCTGCCTCACAGTTCTAAGCACAAACAAAAGCAACAGCAAACACACCCAAGTCAAAACAGTCAGTAACAAGTACATCTCAATACTTCTGTTCCACTTATTTACAACTGACAAAAGCACTTTAAGACAAATTCTTTGGGACATTTTCAGCACAGGACCAAACCACAACTGATCAAATCACAAGTGTATATGTCTGATTCACAATTATGATACACAATAACACATCTTGGAGCCTGTATTATATATTCTGCCAATGAGCAGGGTGACCTATTTTATTCTGTGGGCCCCCTTGAAAGACTGTGTCAGATGCCAAAAATGCAATCAAAAAGCAGGGAGAGGACCTGGAGATTTAAAAAAATGAAACTGAACAGACCAGGAAATCAGAAATGAAGAAAGTCTGGCAGTGGGCAAAGCATGCATGGCTATTCTCTGACCGGCTGCGCCAGTCCTTAAAGGGAGAACTTTAGCAACTCTTGGTTCTCAGCAGAAGGGCTGTTAAGTTCCATGTCTGCCCTACGCTACTTTGGGCTTACAACACTGGGAAAATGGAACTGGGACATGAAGTTGTGGGCATGAATCCCCATTTGTGGGCAAAGAGGAGGAAGAAGAAGAAAGGCGAGAAGAAGGCAGAGGAGGAGCCAGAGAGAACAGGGCAGGTAAGTATCATTGGCGGGAGCTGCCACAAGTATCATTTTAGTCTACTTTTGTTGCGACAAAACACACGTTTTGTCACGACAAATATGTATTTGTCGCAACAAAAGTATGCTTGTTGCAACAAAACTTTTGTCGTGTTTGCAACAAATACCTGTTTGTCACGCCAAACCTAATTTTGTCACAACAAACAAGCATATTTTTGTCACGACAAAAGATGTGTTTTGTCTCGACAAACACGTGTTTGTCGTGACAAAACTTTTGTCACGACAAAAAAATGATACTTGTGGCAACTCCCACCAATGATGGGGGGGGGGAGGTGGAGGGGGAAGAAGGGGGGTGTGGGGGGGGGAGAGAGCAAGGCAGTCACTGACCCTCTTCTTGCCCAGGAAGGTGACCAGGTCCTGCTTGATGAGTCCCTGCAGGATACGCAGACAGGGCAGCGTGATGCTCTCCATGATGATGGGACTGCGCATGTGCATCCCCATCAGGAACAGTCGCATCACTGAGCAAAACACACAGCAAGTACAGGTCACACCACGAGTACAGGTCTACATCCCCATCAGGAACAGTTGCATCACTGAGCAAAACACACAGCAAGTACACGTCTACATCCAAAACACTAGGAGCTGGGTGGAGCTGCAGTACCTTCTGAACAAACTCATATACACAGATATATCCACACACTCACACACACACACACATGTGCAACCTCACAAGCGCAAACATGCCTGAACAGCCTCACAAACACATGCACAGCATCACATAAACACAAATGTATACTCTCACACACACAAACACACATGTACAGCTTCCCACATGCACACACACACATGTACTCTTTCACACACACACACACACATGTACAGCTTCACACACACACACACACACAAGTATAGCCTCCTCCTCCCTCCCAATACAGACACAAAGGTTTCTATCTTACGCATTAATGTTATGGTTTATGGACACCGCCTTTGTGACTTTGCCCCTCACAAGTACTGCAACATTATAATGGCTCTCATCGCTGCCCATATTAATGCACGAGTCATTCTGGTGGTGACAGCGTAATGTTAGACATAGTCTCCCTCTTCCCCCAGTTCCAGGATCTTGGTCCCTGCCAGGATCGCTTCGGAGACAACTTGGCATGAAACTAGTTTAATCCAATGAACATCTTACCGCATCTGACACGTTGTTCCCAGCATGCATCCTCCTGTTGCAGGGAGCTGGCCAGAAGCATGACCTCGTGACGTACCGAGGAGGCCTGCACAAACACAGGCTGTCAGTCAACCAACGGAACAAGTGCTGACATTATTTCCACGTTCCATCACACACCATCGCCCTCTTCCGTCCCCTTCTTTCTCACTGCGTGGATCAGAGTTTGCAAACACTGCACTCTCAACCACACACACGTATATGTGTGCACGCTCACACATACACACACACAAACACACACAGATGCACACACCATCATTCTCTTCTTTCCCTTTTTTCTCACAGCATGGATCAGACTTGAAAAAGACTGCACTGACGACTACGCACATGCACCACGCACGCACACAGGCTGGCAGACGGAAACTGACCATATCTGGATTGGACTGATGCCCCTTCACAGCCGCAGTGATGCGAGTCATGATGAGGTTGTTCATCTCCTCCGTGGCACGGCGGTTGTCTCGGGTGAGCAGACAGAGCAGGGATCGAACCTCCAGCCTGACAGATAGGGCCCCATGGCGCAAGTTGTAGTCGATCAGTTGCTGGATCATCCCCTGATCAAAACAAGGACAGAGATTAACACAAGGACAGACAGGTCATCCCCTGATCAACACAAGGACAAAGAGGTCATCTGCTGGCCAACGCACAAGGACAGAGCGGTCATCTCCTGGTCAATACAAGGAGAGAGGTCATCTCCTGGCCAACACAAGGACAGCAAGGGGTCATCTGCTGGCCAACATAAGGACAGTGCGGCGTCATCTCCTGGACAACACAAGGACAGAAAGGGGTCATCTCCTGGTCAAGACAAGGACAGACAGGGTCATCCCCTGGTCAACACAAGCACAGACAGTGGTCATGTCCTGGTCAACACAAGGACAGAGGGTGGTCATACGCAAGGACGGAGAGGAGTCAACATAATGGCAGATTTAAAAACAACCTGGCCTAAGAGGGAATTTGAGCGAAGTACCTGACCTGCTGCAGCGAAGACGCCAGGAGGCAACAACAAAAAAATGGACCAACACAACTGCAAGCACATACCTGACTGCAGAGGATCTGCCTCATGTTGGGGTTGGTGACGAGGGCGCGCAGCAGAGTGATGCAGTGTTCCACCGCTGCACTGGCGCATCCAAAACAGTTGCTGGGCTTCCTGCATAGCGACAATAACGCCAGGGTATGAGGGCCTTGCATATGTAATATGGAAACAGAGCAACAGGAATCCAAAACAAACAGTCCTTGTTTGCAACACAGTCTAGCAAGTAAATTGGTGTTTTACGCCCAGTCACAACACAGTCTACCAACAAGAATCAGTCCTTATCCTCACCAACAGCGTACCTTTTGTCTACATCAAGTTCACTTTTACATAAATAACACAGCAACATACAAACATACATCGGCAATATAAACCTTTGTTGTTTACAACAGAAGCACACAGTCCTACTCTGTATTTGCAACACGCAGTCCTCATCTATGTTGGAAACAAACAGTGCTTGTGTGCAAGTGTTCTGCACTGCCCCCTCTTTGTCTATTACACCAGCAACAGTTCTTACACAAACAACACAGTCCTTACAACACAACACACAGTCCTTACACAAACAACACAGTCCTTACAACACAACACACAGTCCTTACACAAACAACACAGTCCTTACATTAACACAACACAGTCCTTACACCAACAACACAGTCCTTACAACAACACAACACAGTCCTTACAACACAACACACAGTCTTTACACCAACGACACAACACACAGTCCTTACATCAACAACATAACACACAGTCCTTACATCAACAACACACAGTCCTTACACCAACAACACAATCCTTACATCAACAACACAACCCAGTCCTTACACCAACAACACAGTCCTTACATCAACAACACAATCCTTACATCAACAACACAACCCAGTCCTTACACCGACAACCCAGTCCTTACACCAACAACACAACACAGTTCTTACACCAACAACACAACACAGTCCTTACATCAACAACACAACACAGTCCTTACATCAACAACACAACACAGTCCTTACACCAACACAACACAGTCCTTACATCAACAACACAACACAGTCCTTACACCAACAACACAACACAGTCCTTACACTCAACAACACAACACAGTCCTTACACCAACAACACAATCCTTACATCCAACAACACAACACAGTCCTTAACACAACACACAACACAAACACACAGTCCTTACACCAACAACACAACACAGTCCTTACACCAACAACACAGTCCTTACATCAACAACACAACACAGTCCTTACACCAACAAAACAACACAGTCCTTACATCAACAACACAACACAGTCCTTACACCACAACAACACAACACAGTCCTTACACCAACAACACAAGTCCTTACATCAACAACCACAAGTCCTTACACAACAACACAACACAGTCCTTACACCAACAACACACACAGTCCTTACACCAACAACACAACACAGTCCTTACATCAACAACACAACACAGTCCTTACACCAACAACACAATCCTTAC
The DNA here is from genome assembly GCA_018857735.1 of Alviniconcha marisindica. NCBI lineage: Eukaryota > Metazoa > Mollusca > Gastropoda > Provannidae > Alviniconcha > Alviniconcha marisindica. Next base: position 449,033 of record JABMCL010001163.1, on the reverse strand, counting down.
ATCAACAACACAACACAGTCCTTACACCACAACACAACACAGTCCTTACACCAACAACACAATCCACAGTCCTTACACCAACAACACAAGTCCTTACACAACAACACACACAGTCCTTACACCAACAACACAACACAGTCCTTACACCAACAACACAACACAGTCCTTACACCAACAACACAACCACATCCTTACACAACAACACAGTCCTTACACCAACAACACAACCCAGTCCTTACACCAACAACACAGTCCTTACACCAACAACACAACCCAGTCCTTACACCAACAACACAGTCCTTACACCAACAACACAACCCAGTCCTTACACCAACAACCCAGTCCTTACACCAACAACACAACCCAGTCCTTACACCAACAATACAGTCCTTACACCAACAACACAACCCAGTCCTTACACCAACAACACAACACAGTCCTTACACCAACAACACAGTCCTTACACTAACAACACACCATACAGTCCTTACACCAACAACACACCATACAGTCCTTACACCAACAACACACAGCCCTTGCACCAACACTACAGCTCTAATCTGCAGCAGCAACATACAGTCCTATCTACACAAACAGGTCAACACACAGCCCTTTTCACTGTCTTCATCTACATCAAAAACACGGGTCCTTTATCTACAGGTGGTGTGCACTGACCCCTCTTTGTCTTTCTTGTTGGCAGTAGTGCTGATGCCCGTTTTGCATCCTGGCACCTCCTTGACCTTGGGTCTGGCAATGACCCCTGGCATGTTGCCTTGAACCTTGGAGGCCACAGCCTCTCGCTGCTGCTGGTCGTACTCCACCAGTTCCCGGCGACACGCCATCACTTTCTGTGGGCGGGAGAAGAAGAATGCACTGGACACACTGTCAGGTCACTCTGACACCTGCTAGCCTTTCAACACTGCCATGTACAGGACCTACTTACTACCAGCAGTATCTTGAGTGAGAGACAAGCTGCCCCTGAAACCTTGATCAAAAGTATGCATCAGCAAGCATATAAGCACATCCATAAGGGTTAACATGTTCTTTCAAAAGCCTGTGCTTTTTATTTTTTTTATCCTAAACTAAGATTTGTACTTTTTTTCAATTATTATCCTAAACTAAGATTTCATTTTTTTTGGTCCTAAACTAAGATTTGCACTTTTTTTTTTTGTATCCTAAACTAAGATTTGTAAAAAAAATTTAAATTCCTAAACCAAGATTTGTATTTTTTTAAATAATCTTAAAGTAAGATTTGTACTTTTTTAAAATTATTATCCTAAACTAAGCTTTGTACTTTTTTGTTTGTTATTATCTTAAACTAAGATTTGTACTTTTTAAAATAATTATCCTAAACAAAGATTTGTACTTTTGTTTTAATATTATCCTGAACTAAGATTTGTACAATCTGCCTGCCCATACTGCCAGTCTGACTGTGAACCTGCACTTGACATCACTGTTGTATCAATGCCCTTACTAGCAACCTGAATGATCTTGCTGAACCTGAACGCTCTTGTTCAACTACCAGAGGCCCTCACACCTGAACGCTCTTGTTCAACTATCAGAGGCCCTCACAATCGACCTAAATGATCTTGCTCACTACCAACCTGGATGATCTTACTGAGCTCACTACCAACCTGGGTGATCTTACTGAGCTCACTACCAACCTGGGTGATCTTACTGAGCTCACTACCAACCTGGATGATCTTACTGAGCTCACTACCAACCTGGATGATTTTACTGAGCTCACTACCAACCTGGATGATCTTACTGAACTCACTACCAACCCAGGATAATCCTGCTGAGCTCACTACCAACCCGGATAATCCTGCTGAGCTCACGAACAACCCGGATGATCCTGCTGAGCTCACTAGTGACTGTCACTACCAACCTGGATGATCTTGCTCAGCTCATCAAAGGCCGACTTGCACTCCCCGCAGTACTTCTGCGCCAGGCCCTGAATGGCCTTGTTGACATTGCTGGCTGGCACCGCACTGCTCTGGTTGTTTGCTTCATCCTGCCAGCACAAAACACAGGTCAACACATCACCTCAACACATACCTTGCACATCAACAGGTCACCTCAACACATACTTTGCACATCAACACGTCACCTCAACACATCCATACATCGCACGTCAACACATACCTCACATGTCAACACATCTCTGCAACACATACCTTGCACATCAACACATCTTGACACATACCTCACATATCAACACGTCACCTCAACACATACCTAACACATCAACATGTCACCTCAACACATGCCTTGCACATCAACATGTCACCTCAACACATACCTTGCACAGCAACATGTCACCCAAACACATACCTTGCACATCAACACGTCACCTCAACACATACCTTGCACATCAACACGTCACCTCTACACATACCTTGCACATCAACACGTCACCTCGACACATACCTTGTACATCAACACATCACCTCAACACATACCCTCAACACAGACATACATCACATGTCAACACACACCTCACACGTCAACACGTCTCTGCAACACATACCTCCCACATCAACATGTCATCTCAACACATGCCAACATGTCATCTCAACATACCTCACACATCAACATGTCACCTCAACACATACCTCATATGTCAACATGTCATCTCAACTCATACCTCCCACATCAACATGTCACCTCAACACATACCTCACGTTACCTCAACACATACCTCCCACGTCACCTCAACACATACCTCACAGATCACCTCAACACACACCTCACCTGAATACATACCACACAAGTCTGCATGTCACCTCAACCCTCAACACATACCTCACATGCCAACACGTCACCTCAACACATACCTCACACATCAACAGACAATCAACATGCAAACATGGTCAACGCAACAGTCACAGTTCCCCACCCCCCACCCCTTCAGCTCCACAGACACAACCAGAGAGTGCGTACCCGCTGTGAGATGGAGAGTCTGTCGGCACTGTGCTCAGTGACCTGAATCAGCAGGGACTCCAGGACAGGGCGGTGGGTCTGCAGCTGTTTGTAGGTGCGGTCCGCCTTCTCCAGCAGGGAGTTGATGGTGGAAATGGCCTGAAGAAGAAAGAGCAAAGCGGACGCTTTACAGGTGGTCCGAAATGCCGCCGGCAGAGCCGGTCAGTGTCAGACAGACACGAGTGCAGACCGTCTTGCCTGGTAAGGTGAGAGGCTACGATGCTGTTCATGACAGTGGTGACGGCACTGGATCAACAGCAGCCCCAGCAAACCAATGCCCTTCTTTAACAAAAAGCAACAACAACAAAAACTCAGCCCAAGGCTGACTGAGGGTGCTTATACATTCATAGTAGACCAACACACATTTTGAAAGACAGATGGAGTAAAAAGCAGACAGGTGGTGAGAGTGAGAGAGAGAGAGAGAGAGAGAGAGAGAGAGGAGAGAGAGGGAGAGAGACATAGAGACAGAGGCAAAGAGACACAGAGAGAGACAGACAGAGACAGAGGAAGACAGAACAACAGGCAGCTGGACATACACAGTTGGAATGCTGAGAGGGGGAGATGGAGATGGACCTAGAGACAAACACAGAGAGAGAGAGAAACAGAAAGGTAGATGGACAGACAGTGAGAGAGTGACAGCGAGAGAGAGAGAGAGAGAGAGAGAGAGAGAAGAGAGAGAGAGAGAGAGAGAGAAGAGAGAGACGGAGACAGAGACAGAGATAAAGCCTAAAATGGAGAGAGAGAGAGAGAGAGGGACTGAGACAGAGAGACAGAGACAGAGAGAAGTCCAAGCATCCTGAGGCAACCAGCCCGAGAGAGAGAGAGAGCTCCAAAGACCTAAGCGCCATCACCTTCTTCCTGTCCTCCTCATTCTCGATGGGGTCCACAGCACAGCAGGGCTTGGCCAGCAGCGTGAGGTCAAACTTGGCGTACTTGCAGAACCCACAGGCGTTGCACAGGAACGGGTCCTTCTCGTCGTAGTTGATGGCCCTGCCGACAGAGGTCACAGGCGTTACTGTGCATTGCAGTTCACATTTCCTGCTCAAATAAATGTGGACTATTATGCTTCCAACCAGAATCTCCTGAACTGGTCGCACTGAAGTATTCCTCCTCTAGTTGTACTGGCCAATCCTCTGAGAAAAACAAAAATCATAAATCAACGATTAACCCTTACCAACCCCCTCTCCTCCACCAAAATGGAATGGTGTACCCTTGTAAACCCCTTGCTTGCTGTTGGTACATACTCTCCCCATCCCAACATGGCAGTTTGTGACACTGGTGCACACTCTCCCCCATCCCACCATGGCAACCTGTGACACTGGTGCACACTCTCCCCCACTCCAACAGGGCAACTTGTCACACTGGTACACACTCTCCCCCATCCCAAAATGGCAACCTGTGACACTGGTGCACACTCTTCCCCACTCTAGCATGGCAACTTGTGACACTGGTACACACTCTCCCCCCACTCTAGCATGGCAACTTGTGACACTGGTACACACTCTCCCCCCACTCCAACATGGCAACTTGTGACACTGGTACAAACTCTCTCCCCACTCCAACATGGCAACTTGTGACACTGGTACACACTCTCTAACATGGCAACTTGTGACACTGGTACAACTCTCCCCACTCCAACATGGCAACTTGTGACACTGGTACACACTCTCTCCCCACTCCAACATGGCAACTTGTGACACTGGTACACATCTCCCCCACTCCAACATGGCAACTTGTGACACTGGTACAAACTCTCTCCCCACTCCAACATGGCAACTTGTGACACTGGTACACACTCTCTCCCCACTCCAACAGGCAACTTGTGACACTGGTACACAGTCTCTCCCCACACCAACATAGCAACTTGTGACAAAGGTACACACTCTCTCCCCACTCCAACATGGCAACTTGTGACACTGGTACACACTCTCTCCCCACACCAACAAGGCCTGACCTTGACCTTGTGACACTGGTACATACTCTCTCCCCACTCCAACAAGACCCTCCTTACCTGCACTTGTGACACTGGTACACAGTCTCTCCCCACCCAACATGGCAACTTGTGACACGGTACACAGCTCTCTCCCCACTCCAACATGGCAACTTGTGACACATGGTACACACTCTCTCCCCACTCCAACAAGGCACACTTGTGACACTGGTACAACTCTCTCCCACACCAACAAGTGACTGACCTTTGAACTGACATTTTCACAACACCTGCACTTGTGACACTGGTACACGTTCTCTCCGCAGTTGCCGCAGACGCCAGGGGTGGCGGGAACGGAGGCTGAGCATCGCGGGCACTGAAGTGTCTCCGTGGTGGCCTGCAGGTTGTCATAGAACTCGGCGTACTCCAGCATCAGGTTGCAGGCCACGATGGGGATGGGGAACTCCACCTGTGGGTATCCAGAGACAAGAACACATTGAAGGGGAAAGAAGACACTGCATGGAAAAGGACACAGTGCAGGCTAAAGAAAACCAGTATATTTGAATGAACAGCTTGTTTGTCAGAATGAACAGCCTGCATGTCAGAATGAACAGCTTGTTTGTCCGAATGAACAGCTTGCATGTCAGAATGAACAGCTTGTTTGTCAGCTGGAATAAAGAGCTTGTGTGTAAGAATGAACAGCTTGTGTGTCAAAATGAACAGCTTGTGTGTCAATTCAGAATGAACAGCTTGTGTGCCAGTTTGGAATGAACAGCAAGTGTATCACTGTAGAATGAACAGCTTGTGTGTTACTTCCCCAAAAAAAATTTGTGTCAGTTTGGAATGAATAGCTTGTCATTTCAGAATAATACTTTAACAGTTTGTGTGTCAGTTTGGAGCAATCAGCTTGAATGTCACTTCAAAACAACAGATTGTGTGTCTGTTTGGAATTAATAGCTTGTGTGTCATTTCAGAATAACACTTTAACAGTTTGTGTGTCAGTTTGGAGCAAACAGCTTGAGTGTCACTTCAAAATAACAGATTGTGTGTCAGTTTGGAGCAATCAGCTTGAGTGTCACTTCAAAGTAACAGACTGTGTGTCAGTTCAGAATGAACAGCTTGAGAGTCACTTCAAAATGAACAGATTGTGTGTCAGTTTGGAATGAACAGCTTGTGTTTCATTTCTTAATAACAATTTAACAGTTGTGTGTCAGCTAAAAAAACACATGCCTGCATAGGGAGTGAGAACTGACAAAAATCAGTCAACTACATGAGAGAAGCCAGCAGTGAGAGGCCTACCTTGATGTCCGTCTGGCCAGCAGTCAGCGTCACTTTCTTGGCCTTGTGCCAAAGTCCTGGCCTGTAAAGAAAAGTCAGTAAGTAATTGGATTTCAACGTCCTGTGAACAGCACAGGGTCACCTCAGGACCAGTCTGTAAAGAAACACATCTGGACAGTCAACCTCATGGCAAGCTAACCACCTCCATGACCACCGTGGTGACGATAATGGTGTTTTCAGCACACTTCTGTGATACACTGGGAAACTGTGCCCATAACAAACTCAGGGTCACTGTGCCCATAACAAACTCAGGGTAACTGCGCCCATAACAAACTTGGGGTAACTGCGCCCATAACAAACTCAGGGTAACTGTGCCCATAACAAACTCAGGGTCACTTTATTCCAGGAAAGCAGAGCACACCTGTGGCAAGTAATCTGGTGTTTTTTTGTTTTTTTTACACAGTCAACTTGGACGACAATATCAGGGTGAACACATGTGGCATGATAGATGAAGAAGACGATTATAATGATAATGATGGTGTTTTGGGTACACTTCCAGTGTTACACCAGAAGAGTGTCCATAGGAAACTCGGGTCACTTTCTTCCAGGTAGGCAGCACACAGCTGCGACATGCTAGCTGATGATGAAGGTAATGTTGATGATGATGATGATATTGATGGTTATGACACACAAAGACACGGCCACGAGGGAAGAGTACGTGCAGGTGCCAGTGTTTGTTACCTGTTCTTCAGCTCCACCACAGCCTGCACAGACCGGTTGTTGTAGTAGATGTTCAGCACTCGCACCTGCAAGGAGACAGGTAGCCATTCAACCAACTTCTCTGTGTTTGTGACAGGGACTGAAACTGACCCCAGCGGCAGAATAGTCACAAGCAAGGCATACATGACCGTTGGGTTATTTTTGTTGTTGACATTTAACACATTATCTGTTTTATCTTTTTATCACATCTCTGTTTTCAAACACTTGCTCATGTTTCAAGTGAGGTATACATGATCGTCTGGTTTTCTTTTCAGGCTTCTAACACATGACCTTTTTTTACCTTTTCATCACATCTGTTTTCAACGCTTGCTCATGTTTCAAGGGAGGTATGACTGTCTGGTTTTCTTTTCAGACTTCTAACACACTGACCTGTTTTACCTTTTAATATATCTGTTTTCAACACTGTTTGGTTATTTTCTTTTCTGAGTTCTAACACATTACCTGTTTTACCTTTTTAACACCTGTTCATGCATCTGAGAAGCAAATGTGTCACCACACAAAAACCCACAAAGAAGAGAAACCGTGGCAAGGCACTGACCATCTTGGTGCGTTTGAGGTCTGAGATGCGGAGCGAGATCTTGGAGATGGTGTGGCTGCCCACCAGCTTGACGATCTGCGTTGTGGTCGTGAACTTGGAATCCACCTTCACCGCAGACAGCTTCAGGTTCTGTCAGACACAGCCACCAACCCATCAATCAATGCACAAACCTACCCATCTATATTAGATGAATGAAGGAAGGATGGAACAAATAAGCGTTGCTGACGTCACGCTCCCTTGTTTACAACTTCTAGGAGACTACAGTCTCCATACTCACAGTGTAAGCACAAGAGCAGTACAACTTTTAGGAGAGTACAGTCTCCCCACTCACAGTGCAGGCGCAAGAGCAGTACAACCTCTAAGATAGTACAGTCTCCACAGTAGGCATAAGAGTAGTACAGACTCCATACTCACAGTGTAGGGCACCTCCGGGTTGTTGCACACCAGGCAGGGGTCACTCTCCAGGTAGTAGCCATCAAAGTCCACCAGACCTTGCAGCATGCTGCACAATGGTACCAACACCAGTCAACAACATGATATACACACATTATTTGGTTAGTTAGTTGGTGCTTCGAGCCCAGTCAACCACAAAGGGTTATATCAGGGCTAAAAACAAATTTAGGTTTATCTCCAAGTTATTCATAAAGGAAAGTGTAAAACGTTCTACGTAAAAGCTCTGAACAACTCTTTAAAAATGCTTCACACAAACATCACCTTAACACACTTCATATTTTGTGTAACACACCAATCTCATGCAATAACAGCACAAGGAAACACCCACTTGTTCAACAACATGCTACACACACATAACAGCACAAGGCACCACACACTTGTTCAACAACAATATATACACACATAACAGCACAAGGCAACACACGCTTGTTCAACAACATGCTACACACACACAACAGCACAAGGCAACACACGCTTGTTCAACAACAATATATACACACATAACAGCACAAGGCAACACACGCTTGTTCAACAACATGCTACACACACATAACAGCACAAGGCAACACACGCTTGTTCAACAACATGCTACACACACATAACAGCACAAGGCAACACACGCTTGTTCAACAACATGCTACACACACATAACAGCACAAGGCAACACACACTTATTCTCTGCCCTGGTCAAAGCCTGCATGCTAATCTCTAGAGACCTTGTTCTCTTCAGTCACGAAGGACAAAATAAGCTATGGGTTAACTGGTTTAAGCCTACATAAAAACAAAAACTGAAAAAGGGATAATGCATACACAGAACTGGAACCCATACAGGTTACCACCAGCAACAGGTTACCATCACGTAAAAATCTGAAAGATCTGGATCAGATATTGACTGCAGATGGCTAGCAAGGCCACCAGATATGCTAACACTGTTCTTGTAACTATTCATGATTCTTAACCCATTCACTGACCCAGCCCATAAAATTTCTGGGCTGAAAAGTGCTCACATACACTCCTGCAAACAGTATATCTGATGGTCCTATAACAAATCCACCTTTAAAGGTGCGTTTTGTTAGGGCTCATGTGAAGGGGAGGAAAGCCTTAATGATTTAAAGTTTCGCACATTTACTGGTCGTTTTCTGCGTGACAGCACTGCAAGCATGGCAGTGAAAGGGCTGATGCTATGAAAACTGCATGTTTTAAAAAACCAGAACAGTCAAAGAGCGGCATGGTAACAGTGCCAAAGGCAGACTGACTTGTAGATGGAGGCGTTGGGATGGTGAGCGAGCACATTGTTCTCCCCTCTCAGCAAGGACACTGCCTTCTCCAGGTAGCCCTGAATCTGTCACGACAGACACAATCACCACCCCATCAATAACCAAGCAAAACATCTGCTTCCGTCAAACGTCACAACAAACACAGCCACCACCCCATCAATAACCAAGCAAAATACCTGCTTCCATCAACTCTTTCGCAGGAAAGGAAGCGCTGAAGCTGTTTTTGATGATGTGGGGGAGACAGAGACATGTAAGCAGAGAAAAAAATATTGCACATTTTCAATAATGTTCGCATTGCGGCAGCTGAACAAAAAAATAAAAAATAAAAAATGGAAGAAAAAAAGTAACTCCACCCATATTCAAACTCGGGATCACTAGCGTGAGAATCTGGAGTGCTAACCATAACACCACAGAGCTACCCAACAAACAGGGCAGCAGTTAATTTTCCATCACCCTCCCTTTACTTCACATAGTGACTCATTCAGTTAAATAATCTCTAGCATTACTCATTTACTGTGTTAACTAGTGAAGGAGGTATTACCCATACTATAGGTATGTAAGACACTAGTGTCCCTAGGAATCTTCACATCAAGTTTCATCTCAACAGGTTCAGCCAGCCAAAGGGCCAAGTGCCACATCCATCATGGCATTTACACAGAGTGTCTCCAGTATTTATAAGATCACATATTCATCTGTTACAACTATCACATTATCTACCTTCATATGTACCAGTAAATGTTCTTGTGCACTAATCCATCATTTTCTGTACCAGTTTATACACTAATTCATCACTTTCTGTACCATTTTATCACTAATCCATCATTTTCTGTACCATTTTATACACTAATCCACCATTTTCTGTACCACTGTATACACTAATCCACCATTTTCTGTACCAATCACTAATCCATCATTTTCTGTACCAATCAGTTTTCTTGTGTACCAATCAGTTATCTAGTCCATCTTTATGTGTACCAGTTTTCAGAGTTCAGGAGCTGTGTGAAAGTCGAGGTGGCTGTCCTGGGCTGTCTGTCCCAACGAGCCTTACGGTTTCCGTGGACATAAAGCAATACTGAACTGTGCTTCGGCACTGGTCACAATTTTTCCCTAATGTGTCAACCAACATCCGAGGACATGAAGCTCTGCTTCATCATCATCTGTACCACTGTTCATGCATACGCTTGGTGAGAAGAACACTGCGAAATGTGGGTACAAGAGAAACTTCATGTGGTGACCTACTGACCTTGTGTTCAGGCAGGCTGGGTGTTTTGAGGACAAAGAAGCCCAGAAGGTCGACAAACTGGGCGGCCTTGCGACCAAAGATGGGCAGCTCCTCCCACAAGCCCCACAGCACATCCAGCAGGCCCTCCTGCTCACTGGCCGTCGAGTTCCTGAAACACACCTCATACTAAAGCTCTCTGCTTCATTGGCCATCCAGTTCCTGAAACACACCTCATGCTAAAGCTCCCTGCTTCATTGGCCATCGAGTTCCTGAAACAGACCTCATACCAAAGCTCTTCGCTTCACTGGCCGTTGAGTTCCTGAAACAGACCTCATTCTACAGCTCTCCACTTCATTGGCCATTGAGTTCCTCAAACAGACCTCATACTAAAGCTTTCTGTTTCTGAACCCAGCTCTTCTGGCATTTCCAAACCTTGGCCATTGAGTTCCTGAAACAGACCTCATTCTACAGCTCTCCACTTCATTGGCCATTGAGTTCCTCAAACAGACCTCATACTAAAGCTTTCTGATTCACTGGCCATTGAGTTCCCGAAACAGACCTCATACTAAAGCTCTCTGATTCACTGGCCATTGAGTTCCTGAAACAGACCTCATACTAAAGCTCTCTGATTCACTGGCCATCGAGTTCCTGAAACACATCTCATACTAAAGCTCCCCACTGCATTGGCCATCAAGTTCCTGAAACGCACCTCAAACTAAAGATCTCAAGTTCACTGGCCATTAAGTTCCTGAAACACACTTCAAACGAAAGAACTCCAGTTCACTGGCCATCAGGTTCCTGAAACACACTGCCATCTGCAGCACCAGAGAGTGGGGCACACCTACCTGTAGATCTGCAGCATCAGGGAGTGGGGCACACACTCCCTGTAAATCTGCAGCACCAGGGAGTGGGGCACACCTACTTGTACATCTGCAGCACCAGGGAGTGGGACACACCTACCTGTAGATATGCAGCACCAGAGAGTGGGGCACATATACCTGTAGATCTGCAGCACCCAGGAATGGGGCACACCTACCTGCACATATGCAGCACCAGGGAATGGGGCACACCTACCTGCACATATGCAGCACCTGGGAATGGGGCACACCTACCTGTACATCTGCAGCACCAGTGAGTGGGGCACACGTACCTGTAGATCTGCAGCACCAGGGAGTGGGCCAGCCAGCGGTTGCCAGAGGCGTTGGACTCCAGCAGGAACGTGCGCACAAACTTGACGAGCGTGGCGGTGTCCAGGCGACCAATCAGAAGCTCCACCAGCTCCTTGCTCACACCCTCCTCAAACTTCTGCACCGCTGCTTCTGAGGCGTCTGCACAGACACAAACCACACCCTCCTCAAACTTATTCTTCTGATGCGTCTGCACACACAAACCACACCTTTCTCAATCCTCTGCACCGCTGATTCTGGGGCGTCTGCAAGGATACAAACCAGGTGCATTGCTGTCTTCTTCCAGGCATTTTATCTATATGTTTCTAAAGAAATCCCCACTGGGGGTGAAAATTTGGGATTTCTTTTTTCATATTTCGTCTAGCACCATCATGCACAACTGCTGTTTCGATAGTAAACACAAAAATGCAAGAACTCTAGAGGAGACTATAGTGTCATTTCATACAAGTGCTCTTTAAACTTGATTGAATGAGAACTTACGGAAAAAAAACGCAGCAACTAGTTTTACCTTTCTGCCAAACAATGACCTTCAAACAATGTCAAGGTCATTAAAAGTGGTATGAGCAGGCAGAACTTAATAGAAATGCAAATGCAAATTTAAAAGAACTGGCTGAAATAATAGCTGGCGAAAACCAAAAGAATCATTAAGGCTGCAGGCCAGACAGAAAATGCATCATAAAATATACAACCTTTCCCCTTCCATCAAAATGTCATACGATAACAAAGTGCTTTCTATCTATGTACAGGATGCTGGGTATGTTCCTGCTTAAAGTCCAATTTTCCATGAATTGTTACATGAAACAAATTTCTCAAAACCAGCATTTTTTATCAGCACTACTTTTTCTTGAGGGCACTCTTGGAAGCAAACCACATAAAAAACGTAAAATTGTTGGCAGTGAAAGTAGATTCTTGCAGCTGTCTGATGCTGCTGTGACCTTCATCATCTGGTCAAGGTCACAGCAGCATCAAACAGTTGCAAGAGCTTAATGTTTTTGCAGCCAACAATTTTTGCCTTTTTATGCAGTATGAACAGGCAAAGCTCAATGCCAGCAGTGAAAGTAAACTCTTGCAGCTGTTTAATGCTGCTGTGACCTTCATAATCTGGTCAAGGTCGCAGCAGCATCAAACAGTTGCAAGAGTTTAACGTTTTCACTGCCAACAATTTTAGCTTTTTTACGCAGTATGAACAGGCAAAGCTCAAAGCCAACAGTCAGCGTTCAGAATTTGTCATTCATGGCATTTACACTACAGCGTCTGAGACGACTGCACTGGTATTTTCCCTCCCATGGCCAGCCAGGCAGCCCTTATACGAACCATTACACTGGCTCCTATTTTTTGCTGTTGCGAGAGTCAAATGGTAGCTGACCCTTCCAGCTTCAGTTTGTTTTATAAGTGGGAAGAGACTGTTTTCTGACTTGCCCCTGCAGCTCACCTATTTTTATTTCTACATGCTGCTGTCTTTGCTGTACAGTTTCTCTCCCCACCCGCCCACCCCCCAACAGAACAAACAAGAAAGAAAAACAGAAAAAGTGAGAATAATGCAACAGGTCAAAACATAAAAACAAAAAACAACAACAAAAAAACACTTATTTTTGCTAAGCAACACTGAGCCAAGAGCAAAAAACAGTATACTGGTAGTTGGAATATGAAACAGAAAGCTCACAACAATCACTGACATTTCTAAGCCTAGATACAAATGTAAAAACAAAACAAACAAAAACAAACAATAACGAAAACAAACAACAGAGTGGAAACTGAACAAACAATAACAAAAACAAACAACAGAGTGGAAACTGAATAAACAATAACAAAAACAAACAACAGAGTGGAAACTGAACAACATTTATAAGGGGAGTGCAACGTGTAGCAAGGTGGGTCAACAAGTGGTGCAGGGGTGCAGAAGAAGGCCGAGTGAAACAAAAACAGCCATGGTGGTCAAGGGGAATGGGAGGTTCAAGAGTGGTGGGGCTGCTCGCTCTCTCTCTCTCGGTAATTAAACATGCCCATATGTACATAAATGATGCCTGTAATTTTATATTTACTCATTAGTAGCTTAGCAAGGAATAGTTGTTACACAGGTTTTTGACTAAACCTAAACTACAATCCTTGTAAAATAAAGTGTTTGAGTTTGAGTTCTCTCTCTCTCTGCTCATTCTTTTCGGTTGCTTCTTCCAAAGTGTTCTGATTGTTACATTTGTAGACCTCTACAAGTAGGAAAGGCGGGTGGGTCTGTTCCTATGGTGACTGAACATGCTTAGATTGGTAGTGAACTCTATCAAATGGTAAGACAGGTGCATCCGTTCCTGTGGTAATTAAACATGTGTTAGATTGATGCTGACCTCTGTTACTAGTGGGCAAGGCAGGTGGGTCTGTTCCTACGGTAATTAAACGTGCTTATATATATACATGTAGTGAACTCTATCAGTGGGTAAGACAGGTGCATCTGTTCAAGTGGTAATTAAACATGGTTAGATTTGTAGTGAACTCTTATGAGTGGGAAAGACAGATGCATCTGTGTTTTTGATTGATCGCTTATATAGCGCTATTCTCTGCTCTCTTGAGCAGACTCACTGCGCTTGCATGTGGTTCTACATGAGTGACTAGCTTTATAGCGCATTTTTTTGAATATCCACCGAAGTGGTGTACTTACAGCACTGGCATGGCTGGTGCCACATGAAACTGCAGCCATCTCGGCGCAAGTTCTGTGTACACCATACAACTATGCACCATGCCACTTCATGCAAAGCCACATACGTAAGGTGTTTGCGTGTTTAGCTGTAACCAGCCACCTGCACTTTCGGCAGAATGACTGGGATCTTTTACGTGCTACTGCGGTGGAACAGATACCGAAATAAGAGTCAGCACCAAAAGTCGACCCTGGAGAAGAAAATTCTCCCGCTGCTCCTGCAGGGATTCGAACCCGCAACCTTTCAGTCACTAGTCTGGCGCTCTAACCACTGAGCTATCCCCACCCCTGTGTGGTGATTAAACATGATTAGATTTGCAGTGAACTCTACACGTGGGCAAAACCGGTGCATCTGTTCCTGTGGTGATTAAACATGGTTAGATTTGTAGTGAACTCTATGAGTGGGAAAGACAGATGCATCTGTTCTTGTGGTGATTAAACATGATTAGATTTGTAGTGAACTCCACAAATGGGCAAAACAGGTGCATCTGTTCCTGTGGTGATTATGGTTAGATTTGTAGTGAACTCTACAAATGAGCAACAGTTGACTCTGTTTCTATGGTAATTATACATGGTTCGATTTGTAGTGAACTCTACAAATGGGCAACAGTTGGGTCTGTTCCTGTGGTAACTAAACATGGTTAGGTTTGTAGTGAACTCTGCAAACGGTCAACAGTTGGGTCTGTTCCAATGGTAACTAAACATGATTAAAAAAGCATACAAGGCTATGACATGCTGGGTCGCCTAAGGACACTTGAACTCTGCCATACGCAAATGCATATTTCAAACCTTTTTTCTGATGCAAACCCTTTTTCGAGTCAAATCTACAAAATCAATCAATACACAACTATAAAACACCAAACACAAATTCTCAAGCAGCTAGTCCATTCAATGCTGCCCCCTTTAAAAAAAGAAAAAAAACAAACAAAAAAACAGGATACATTAGCACTGCACCAACCACTGACCATTCCAGCTGATTTACTGAGACAAGGTTCAAGAAAAATATGGTAAGAAAGGAACAGACATAAACCAAAAAAACACAACAACAAAAAACACAGCAAAAACCAGTACCATATGGCAGCATGCTGCACATACAACCTACCCATACCACAGAAACACTGCCACAAACAGCAAGACCTAACATCTGTGCAGACGAAAGTCCCCCCCCCCCCCCCCCAACCCCCCTCACCCCCTAAAGTAGTCAAAGTGTCCAACAGAACAACACAAAATACGTGGCATAACAAGAAGAAGAGTGAAACAGCAAAAGACAACAGAGGGTGTGAGAAAGGCTTTTGCACTCTACCTTTCTTGCTTTCTTTCTTCTTTTTCTTCTTTGCCTTAGATTTGGATTTTTGAGCATCTGCAAGCACTGATAGGCAACACTCACTGGTTTATCATGCAGTCTACAAATCTGATTTCTATTTAGAGAGAGAGGGAGAGAGAGAGAGAGGGAGCAAGAGACAAAGAGACAGAGAGTAAAACAAAGACAAAACAGAAGAGACAAATAAACCACAAACTGAAGTAAAATAAACAAACGAGACAAATAAACAACAGATTAAAGTAAAATAAACAAACGAGTAAGTAAGTTGGTGTTTTACACCCACTCAACCGGTAATAAACAAACGAGACAAATAAACAACAGATTAAAGTAAAATAAACAAATACAACAGGAAATCGACAGAGAAAGGAAGAAAAACCAAACTAGCACAGTTCAGAAACAAATAAACAGTTCAAAAGACGGGATAAAGAAAGAAAGTACAGGAAGAATTTAAAATGTGATCTGTGTTCAAGAAGACAAAAAGAAATTCTCAAAAAGACTGGAAGACATTTTTAAGAAGAAGAGAAAAAGAGAGAGAGAAAAAATCAAAACCAAAAGAACAAAACAAATTAGTCGATTTTTTCCTTCTGTTTTAAAGGCCCTATACATTTAAAACAGTTCAACCTGTTTTTCTTCAGAAATCTTCAGTGAAACACACTCACTGCAATGTGTTCCTCTTGATAAATCTTCCACAGAATTCATTCACCAGCATCATTCTAACACTGAAAAAATTACGTGCGTACAGAGACACCCCTCGCCCCCAAAGACTTTACTGTCTTCTTGTTACTTTACTGACTGTTAGTAACCATAGTGGTACAACAAATCCGTTCTTAATGGAATATCTCGTAAGATCCTGGAATGTCAGGTCTATCACATGGACAGTGAGCAATTGAATGTGAAATAAAAATAGTTTTAAAAGAAAAAGGAAAAAAAAGAAGCCACAACAAAGCTTCACTAGCTGCGCAGATATGCGAAGTGGGGGGGGAAAAAGAAAAAAGAAAAAAAAACGGAGACCAGTAAAGTGAGTTGTTCCATGCTTGCTTGCCAAATAAAAAGGACTTGTTCCATGCTTGCTTGACCAAGCCAGAAGCAAATGCAGCTAAGCACTGTTTCTCCGTTACCTCATAAGTAAGCGCAACAGGCCCAGGCAGCAGGGCAAAAAAGCGATTCTGCTTGCTCAACGGCAAGTCAACACAACATTCACTCTGGGCAAGACAAAGCTAATACACTAAGCATCAGCAAGCTTAAATAGTGAGGGAGTCACCTAATCTAAAATAATCAGTTTGTGTATTCTTGTAATGCTGGCCCAACATAAAAAGAAGGAACCCCCAGCCCAGAAGATGGGACAGCCTGCTCTCTTCTGCCTCAAACAGGGGACAGCTTGCTCTCTCCTGCCTCAAAGATGGGACGGCATCCTGCCTCAAAGATGGGACAGCCTGCTCTCTCCTGCCTCAAACAGGGGACAGCCTGCTCTCTCCTGCCTCAAAGATGGGACAGCATCCTGCCTCAGAGATGGGACAGCCTGCTCTCCTGAGCTTCACAGATGGGACAGCCTGTTATCTCTCTCTCTTGCCTCAAAGATAGGACAGCCTGCT
This sequence comes from Alviniconcha marisindica, assembly GCA_018857735.1. Classification (NCBI taxonomy): domain Eukaryota; kingdom Metazoa; phylum Mollusca; class Gastropoda; family Provannidae; genus Alviniconcha; species Alviniconcha marisindica. The sequence goes on along the minus strand of JABMCL010001163.1, from coordinate 431,787 downwards.
CTCTTCTGCCTCAAAGATGGGACAGCCTGCTCTCTCCTGCCTCAAAGATGGGACAGCCTGCTCTCTTCTGCCTCAAAGATGGGACAGTCTGCCCTCTCCTGCCTCAGAGATGGGACAGCCTGCTCTCTCCTGCCCCAAAGACGGGACAGCCTGCTCTCTCCTGCCTCAAAGATGGGACAGCTTGTTCTCCCCACCTACAAAGGTGTGACGGCCCGCTCTCTCCACTCTTAAACATGGGACAGGCTGCTTTCTCCACGAACACCACTGAGCCAGAAGCCAGTGGTAATTACAATTCTGCACTCTGTAAGGGCCACTGTAATGCTCCATCTCTAATGACTGCAGCTCAGTGTGTCTGATGGTGACTGTTGAGTCAGTAATGCAGAATGTTAGTCTTACGAGGACTGTTCAGTCATAATGGTGACTGTTTGGCCTGTAACAGTGACTTCTCAGTCCGTAATGCTAGCTGTGATGGTAACTGTCACTAATGGGGCAGTTGTTAGTCTGCAATGGCAATTGTTCAGACTGTAATGGCAACTGCTCAAAATGGCAATTGTTTGTAAAGGCAACTGTTCAGATTGTAATGGCAACTGTTAGTCCAGAATAGCTACTGTTCAGTCTGTAATGGCAACTGTTCAGTCTGTAATGGCAATTGTTAGCCTGTAATGGTGACTTCAGTCTGCAATGGTGACTGTTCAGTCTGTAAAGATGACTGTTCAGCCTGTAATAGTGACTGTTCAGCCTGTAATAGTGACTGTTCAGTCTGTAATGGTGACTGTTCAGTCTGTAATGGTGACTGTTCAGCCAGTAATGGTGACTGTTCAGTCTATAATGGTGACTGTTCAGTCTGTAATGGTGACCGTTCAGCCTGTAATGGTGATTGTTCAGTCTGTAATGGTGACCGTTCAGCCTGTAATAGTGACTGTTCAGTCTGTAATGGTGACTGTTCAGTCTGTAATGGTGACCGTTCAGTCTGTAATGGTGACTGTTCAGTCTGTAATAGTGACCGTTCAGTCTGTAATGGTGACTGTTCAGTCTGTAATGGTGACCATTCAGCTTGTAATAGTGACCGTTCAGTCTGTAATGCAGATGGCTCAGTTTGTAATGCTGACCGCAATGGCAAACCTCTACAACCCCTCCCCCACCCCACCCCACCCCCACCTCAACTCCCCCAACCCCCCAAGAGTGACCTTCACCTTTCTTGGCACCAGGCTTGACAGGCGAGATGCTGGCGGTGCTGGAGGAGCTCTCCACTGCCCCCTGACCTTCACCCTGACCCTTGACCCCGCACAGCGCCACCTGCAGGAGGGTGAGGAGGGTAGGGGCCACGCCTTCGTCCAGCACGATGCTGGCACGCACAATGTAGGGCAGGGTGTCTGAAAGCAGTCACTCAAAACATTATTCCCATCTCAAACACAAAAATCAGTCACTGTAAAGGTACAGTGTTGCAGTTTGTTACCTGTGTGTTGGTGACAGCTATATGTAAGGATGGAATTTGCCGTTTGTTACTGGTCCTGTGTGTTGGTGACAGCTATAAATAAGGGTGGAATGTTGCCTTTTGTTACTCATGCGTAGGTGAAAGCTATAAATAAGAGTGGAATGTTGCCGTTTGTTACTTGTGTGTCGATGACAGCTATAAATAAGGGAGGATGTTGCTTTTTGTAATTTGCGTGTTTGTGACACTATAAGTAAGGGTGGGATGTTGCCGTTTGTTACCTGTGTGTTGGTGACAGCTATAAATAAGGGTGGGGTGTTGCCATTTGTTACCTGTATGTCAGTGACAGCTATAAATAAGGGTGTGATGTTGCAATTTGTCACCTTAGCATTGGCAAGTGTTGTAAGAGCAGAACAGTGTTATTACCTTGGTGTTGGCGACAGTAGGTCTGCCAGTTGTACGGGCGGGATGTAGCAATTTCAGAGCAAACTTTCAGGTGTTCAATCTGAAAGGCAAGACAATTTACAGCAATTACCATCATTTTCTACCCATGAAACATAATCATCATCACAAATTTAAAAAACAGTGATCACACTTCATTATCAACTTCTGAAAGGTAACACAAATTACAGCAACTCCTTGCTCTGGGGATGTAGCAATTTCAGAGCAAACTTTCGGGTGTTCAATCTGAAAGGCAAGACAGTTTACAGCAATTACCACCATTTTCTACCCATGAAACATAATCATCATCACAATTTTTTTTTTTTTTTAGTGATTGCACTTCATTATCAACTTCTGAAAGGTAATACAATTTACAGCAATTACCATCATCATGCAAACCATGAATCATAAATCATTATTACAAATCATCATTAACCTACCCCCCCACACACACACACCAAACCTCACCAGTGTGAGCAGAGTGTCATAGAGCAGAATGTTGCTGCGCGGGGCCAGATCCAGTCTGATCCCATCCTGCCTGCTCTCCAATGTTCTGACCTACCCCCCACCCCCCAACACACACATACACCACACCCACCAAACCTCACCAGTGTCAGCAGAGTGTCATAGAGCAGAACGTTGCTGCGCGGGGCCAGATCCAGTCTGATCCCATCCTGCCTGCTCTCCAATGTTCTGACCTACCCCCACCCCCCACCACACACATACACCACACCCACCAAACCTCACCAGTGTCAGCAGCAGAGTGTCATAGAGCAGAATGTTGCTGTGCGAGGCCACATCCAGTCTGCTCCCATCATCATCCTCTCCAATGTTCTGACCTACCACCCCCCCACCCCCACCCCCAACACACATACACCACACCCACCAAACCTCACCAGTGTCAGCAGTGTTATAGAGCAGAACGTTGCTGGGTGGGGCCACATCCAGTCTGATCCCATCATTCCTCCTCTCCAATGTTCTGACCTACCCCCCCCCCCCCCCCCCCCAAAACACACACACGAAACCTCACACACACACACACACCAAACTCTCACCAGTGTCAGCAGAGTGTCATAGGGCAGAACAATGCTGTGTGGCGCCAGGTCCAGAGTCTGCTCCCAGCCTCCCTGCTCTCCGATCTCCCTGACCGGTGCCAGGTGTGAATCGACTGCATGCTCGTCCCGCAGCTGTCGGTACTTCTCCTTCGACCCGCAGATGAACAGCAGAAGCTGCGCGAAAATAGGCATCTGAGTCAGAAACTGTCACTGCCTTTCTCTGGATTTTTTTTTCATCACATTACCAGGAACACTGTGCTGACAAATAACCATGCTAAAATACTCAGTTTACAGTTCCTGGCAGTCTTACTTCAGTGAAGAAATAGTGCAGAATGTGCAACAGGCCTTGAAATGAGCAACCACTGTTAAGGGCGTCCTTAACTCGGTGAAAAGTCACTTGACCGCCGTCTGTGCTGTGCATGCAGTGCGTGTGCCTTGTCACTGACAAACTAGACACTGTCCACACTGTGTGTGCAGTGGCAATGTCACTGACAAACTAGACACTGTCTGTGCTGTGCATGCAGTGCGTGTGCCTTGTCACTGACAAACTAGACACTGTGCTGTGCATGCCATGGAAATATCACTGGCAAACTAGACACCATCTGTGATGGAAATGTCATTGACAAACTAGACACTGTCCGCACTGTGTGTGCAGTGCGAATGCCTTGTCATCGACAAACTAGAAATTGTCTGTGCTGTGCATGCAGTGGAAATGTCACTGACAAACTAGACACTGTCTGTGCTGTGCATGCAGTGGAAATGTCACTGACAAACTACACAGTGTCTGTGCTGTGCATGCTGTGGAAATGTCACTGACAAACTAGACACTGTCTGTGCTGTGCATGCAGTGGAAATGTCACTGACAAACTAGACACTGTCTGTGCTGTGCATGCTGTGGAAATGTCACTGACAAACTACACAGTGTCTGTGCTGTGCATGCTGTGGAAATGTCACTGACAAACTAGACACTGTCTGTGCTGTGCATGCAGTGGCAATGTCACTGACAAACTAGACACTGTCTGTGCTGTGCATGCTGTGGAAATGTCACTGACAAACTAGACAGTGTCTGTGCTGTGCATGCTGTGGAAATGTCACTGACAAACTAGACACTGTCTGTGCTGTGCATGCTGTGGAAATGTCATTGCCAAATAGACAGTTTCTGCGCTGTGCATGCTGTGGACATGCCTTGTCACTGACAAACTAGACACTGTGCATGCCATGGAAATGTCACTGGCAAACTAGACACCGTCTGTGATGGAAATGTCATTGACAAACTAGACACTGTGCTGTGCATGCTGTGTACATGCCTTGTCACTGACAAACCAGACACTGTCTATGCTGTGCATGCCATGGAAATGTCACTGACAAACTAGACACTGTGCATGATGGAAATGTCATTGACAAACTAGACACTGTCTGCGATGTGCATGCTGTGTGAACGCCTTGCAGAGACTTGAGACTACTGCTGCAGCACTGCACTGACCTTTCTCACTTGCCGCTTCACAAATGGAGTCTGCTGGGTCATCATGTACTGCACACACAGAAACGTTCACAGATGTGTCAATGAATACAACAAGGATATATATATATATAAAGATACAAGGGTCAATTTCACTGTTGCCTAATTCTCATGTGCACACACACACACAGGTATGTATGCATACAGAAACACATGAGAGCATGTACAAAGATGTGTGTGTGTGTGTGTGTGTGTGTGTGTGTGTGTGTGTGTGTGTGTGTGTGTGCATGTGTGCGTGTGCATATATACACTGGCATAGTGTGGAATGAACTTATACCTGGATATGCCAAAGTAGTGCACGCTTCAAATTCATTCCATACACAGGCATACACGCATTCTCACACCATTTGTGGACTGCAAACCAATGGGACTAAAAGCGAATACTGCCCCAAACTCACCTGTTCAATAAATATTTCTAAACTGTGAGTCTGTTTGTTTTTGTTTATTTTTTTAAGTGCCACCCCCCCCCCCCCCCACACACACACACACACCCTGGCCCATAAGTTTGTGTGTTCATGTAATTATTGTTAGTGCTACATTAAAGTCCTCTGAGCTCCCGACTTGTGTGTGAAGGTGGGCGCCATACAAATCCCCTACATTATCATTATTCAACAACTACAGTTACGAGGCTACACCGACCCGTGACTGATCTGAGGCAGATACACTCACCTCTGACAGAACGGAATGCCAGGTGGGGTCGAACACAGCACCAGGCATCTTCTGGCCTGACTCGGCGATCTTCTTCAGCTGAAAGTTCAAGACATGAACACTTCATCACCAGTTTACATGCCCACGTCGTTGTCAAGGAAGCGGCATAACATCATCATGCGAAAGACATGCAGCAGGACCCCCCCCCCCCCCCCCATGACAGACAACACACCAGAGAGCATCCTTTTTTTTAAAGTCTGAATACGAATGTAAACTGCATGCAGGAGTAATAAACTGACCTGATTTCAAAATGTGAACCTTGCAAGCAGTGTGTCTTGAAACACCAGAGTAGCCTGACCTGCTGGTCAGGATCATTACACAGATGTACGTGACTTTTTATCATGTGTCTCAAAAACACCACACAAATCCAACCTCATCACAAACTTACAAAGATGTGCAGGATCTTCTCAAGGGTCTCAAAAGCATCATAGAAATACGACCCGATCAAGAACATTGCACTGACGCATATACTTTCTTACCTGTCCCCAAAGCACCAGAGAAATCTGACCGGGCAATGAATATTACTTAGACTTGTATGATTTTTGCATGTGTCTGAAAACCACCAGAGAGATCTGACCTGGTAATAACCAGTACACAGATCTGTATGACCTTCACAAGTCTAAAAACCACCAGAGAACTCTGACCTGGTAGTAATCACTACACAGATCTGAATGACCTCCTTCACGTGTCTGAAAACCACCGGAGAGATCTGACCTGGTAATAACCAGTACACAGATCTGTATGACCTTCACGAGTCTAAAAACCACCAGAGAACTCTGACCTGGTAGTAATCACTACACAGATCTGAATGACCTCCTTCACGTGTCTGAAAACCACCAGACAATTCTGACCTGGTAAGGAAGCCGCAGCACCATCTCCGTCAGGAGCTGGGGATAGTCCTCGAAGATGTCGTTGGCATGACACTTGACGTACTGACGCAGGAAGAAGGGCGACATGTCAGGGGGTGGGTGAGCGGGGTGGGGCTTCAGCAGCTGCCCAGACACTGCAGCCGACTCCTCCTGCACAAAAAACACACACAAGAAACCTTGCAGCAACACCTCCTGGCTGGATAACATTGGTTTTTGTCCCCTTCCCCTCCTCCGAGCCTAGCGATAACATGGTCTTTGTCCTCCCCCTCCTGCGAGCCTAGCGATAACATGGTCTTTGCCCTTCCCCTCCTGCGAGCCTCGCGATAACATGGTCTTTGTTCCTCCCCAGTATAGTGTTAACAAGGCCTTTGTCCCTCCCCTCTCCAGCATAGTGATAACAAGGCCTTTGTCCCTCCCCTCCCCAGCATAGTGATAACAAGGCCGTTGTCCCTCCCCTCTCCAGCATAGCGATAACAAGAACTTTCTCCCTCCCATATCTCTAGTGATAACAGTGCCTTTGTTCCTCCCTTCCTCCTAGCCTAGCCAGGACTTCTTTTGTTCCCGCCTTCCTCCCTCTCCCCCCCACCTCATCCCTGACTTCACTCATTCCCACTCTGCCAGCTTGCGTAAGTTTTCATTATGTCCCTTAGAAATGTATGTAACAAGATGTAGGTGTGTAACAGACACAGCCTGCTGGTGGAGATCAGCGGTTACCTCAGTTCCGGTGTACTGGCGCCAGAAAGGGAGCAGCTTCTGCAGCACCTGCAGGCAGTAGGGAATGGCGCCGCTGGACAGCAGGGCAGTCGCCGTCTTGCTGCTCACAAAGGATGACTGCAAACAACAACGAGGCTCTGATCATCACACCCATCCACACTGCAGGGCCAGAGCGCCAGAACAAAACGCTGGCTCTCAGCTACACATGTTGTTGTGGCTACCTGTAAATCTACTTACAGCAAAGCAAAAAAGAAGAAAGAGATAGCAGGAAAAAACAAGAACAAACCCAGAGACAGACAGGGTTGTAACTATTTTCTGACAGACTGTATGACAGAGGTGAGAGAGACGTGGCCTACCTCTCCAGTGGACTTGGAGGTGCCCCTGGTGCGTGACAGGAGAACGCTCATGAGGCGCAGGATGATCAGCTTGGCCTCAAACTTCTTGCTGCGAGTCCCCACGTTACCCAGGTCCTGAGGAACATGCCAAGACATGACAATGATATACCAGCGACATGACAACACTGACATAACACTGCCCAAGTCCTGAGAACATGCCAAGACATGACATTGATATACCAATGACATGACAACACTCTAACATAACACTGCCCAGGTCCTGAGGAACATGCCAAGACATGACAATGATATACCAGTGACATGACAACACTCTAACATAACACTGCCCAAGTCCTGAGGAACATGCCAAGACATGACAATGATATACCAGTGACACGACAACACTCTAACATAACACTGCCCAGGTCCTGAGGAACATGACAAGACATGACAATAAATAATGCAACACAGTGATGTGACAGCACTCCCAACACAATGCTGCCCTGGTCCTGAGGAACATGCCAAGACCATAGCAGAACCCCTGTTTTCTGGCCAGCCTAGAAATCAAAAGTGGTTGTGAAAGAGGGATGACTATAGTATTATTATTAGAATGTTACTGATCACTTTTATATGGCAGCTCTGTTCTCAGGCAGAATAGCTGTGCTTCACATGTTTGTTTGTTTTGCTTACTATTTTAGTGCATGCTGGTTTATTTCAGTATTGCCTTAATGTAATGCTAAACAGTATTCATAAAGCATGTAGACCTAACATGAGCCCAAAGCGTACACTACAAAAACAAGCGGGTTGACTAGAAATATACAGACCCAAGAAAACAGTGAAATCCTGCTACTCATATGAATACATCACAAGACTTCATTCAATGTCTTTTTCAACACTTCCACCTCACACACACCACACCACAACACAACACAGCATTCAGCACAACACACACACACATACACACAGCACAGCACTGCACAGCACAGCACAACACACACACATGTCACAGACAAGGACTACAGATCGTTGACATGCATGTGATCATTCTGCATGTGTATGGACTCCAGGATCTCTAACATGAATGTGATCACTCTGCATGTGTATGGACTACAGGATCTTTGACATGAATGCGATCACTCTGCACGTGTATAGACTACAGGATCTCTAACATGAATGGGATCATTCTGCATGTGTATGGACTACAGGATCTCTAACATGAATGTGATCATTCAGCATGTGTATGGACTCCAGGATCTTTAACATGAATGCGATCACTCTGTGTGTATATGGACTACAGGATCTTTAACATGAATGCGATCGCTCTGCATGTGTACAGTACCTTGCCAGTGAGGTCCAGCTGCTGGATGAGAGAGGTGAGGAAGGTGTCCAGGATGGCGCGGTCGCGGTCCTCCTCGCTGTCCATGTCCGAGGTCAACATCAGCAACACCTGCATGAAGGGCACTGTGCGCTCGCCGCCCACCTCCCCAACCTCACCCAGGTACTGCAGCATGCGCTCCAGCAGCAACAGGCGCAGGGTGTGCAGTCTGAAACATCACAGGGTTAATGTCAAAATACCAGCAACAGGCACAGGATGTGCAGTCTGAAACATCACAGGGTTAACGTCAACAAAAACATCAACAACAGGCGCATGATGTGCAGTCTGAAACATCACAGAGTTAATTTCAACAAAAACACCAGCAACAGGCACATGTTGTGCAGTCGGAAACATCACAGGGTTAATGTCAAAATACCAGCAACAGGCACATGATGTGCAGTCTGAAACATCACAGGTTTAACGTCAACAAAAACATCAACAACAGGCGCATGATGTGCAGTCTGAAACATCACAAGGTTAATGTAAACAAAAATATCAGCAACAGGCGCATGATGTGCAGTCTGAAACATCACAAGGTTAATGTAAACAAAAACATCAGCAACAGGCGAAGGGTGTGCAGTCTGAAACAACTCAGGGTTAATGTCAACAAAAGCATCAGCAACAGGCACAGGATGTGCAGTCTGAAACATCACAGCTAGGGTCACTGTCAGAAACACCAGTAACAGGTGCCGGGTGTGAGTCTGAAACATCACACGCTTAATCTCAAAACATCAGCAACAGACACATGATGTGAAGTCTGAAACATCACAGCTAGGGTCACTGTCAGAAACACCAGTAACAGGTGCCGGGTGTGAGTCTGAAACATCACACGCTTAATCTCAAAACATCAGCAACAGACACATGATGTGAAGTCTGAAACATCACAGCTAGGGTCACTGTCAGAAACACCAGTAACAGGTGCCGGGTGTGAGTCTGAAACATCACACGCTTAATCTCAAAACATCAGCAACAGACACATGATGTGAAGTCTGAAACATCACAGCTAGGGTCACTGTCAGAAACACCAGTAACAGGTGCCGGGTGTGAGTCTGAAACATCACACGCTTAATCTCAAAACATCAGCAACAGACACATGATGTGAAGTCTGAAACATCACAGCTAGGGTTACTGTCAGAAACACCAGTAACAGGTGCCGGGTGTGAGTCTGAAACATCACACGCTTAATCTCAAAACATCAGCAACAGACACATGATGTGAAGTCTGAAACATCACAGCTAGGGTTACTGTCAACAGAAACATCAGCAACAGACACATGATGTGAAGTCTGAAACATCACAGCTAGGGTTACTGTCAACAGAAACATCAGCAACAGCCACATGATGTGAAGTCTGAAACATCACAGCTGGGGTTACTGTCAACAGAAACATCAGCAACAGGTGTGCAATTATGTCAGGATCTGGAGGAAGGAAAATGTAGCAGAAAACCAAACAGCACACGCAGACACTGCCAGCGTCTCACCGGCTGCTGATGTCTGCCTCAGCCTCAGTCTCAAACGTGTCGTGTTCAGGTGGAATGGAGCCTTCAGGCCCCCCTACGCTGCTGGTCTCACTGCGGCCACCAACTCCAGGCAGACTCTCCGGTGGCTGGAACCCGTAGGAACTGCTGCGACCGCTGGTGGCTGCAAAATGGCAACAAGGCATCAAGTGAAGCGCTCGCTTTCTTTAAATTTTGTGAACACCAAAAAAGCAAAGGGGTCACCGGTGTAAAACTGATTCCATTCATGGCACCATGACAGCTAAAAGCAGCACTGTCACACTTCTTTGAAAATGATGCACCGCACAACACCTACATACTCGTTCAAACCCTCTGTCCCCCCCCCTCCACCCACCCCCAGAAGTAGCTACAATTTATTTTCTAACTTACTGCTCATCCATAATATTGTAATGCTCAATCCACTGAGAACACAGCAGGCCAGCTATCTTCCCCACTGAGCCAATCACCCACTCGCACCCCTTTACCTACATAAACATGTTGCACTGCACACACCCCAACATTAATGACTTTCATGTTCAGCATGTACTGCCAGCCAAATCTGTCCATCTCTCTCCACCCACCCACCCACCGCTCCTCTCCCCCTCTCTTCCTTTCTCTCTCTCTCCCCCTCTCTCTCTTTTTCTCTCTCTCCCCCTCTCTCCCCCTCTCTTTTTCTCTCTCTCCCCCTCTCTTCCTTTCTCTCTCTCTCCCCTTCTCTCTCTCTTTTTCCCTCTCTCTCTCTCCCTCTCTTCCCTCTCTCTTTTCTCTCTCTCTCCCCCTCTCTTCCTTTTCCCCTCCTCTCCCCTCCCCCCTCTCTCTCTTTTTCTCTCTCTCCCCCTCTCTCTTCCTTCTCTCTCTCTCTCCCTCTCTTTTTCTTTTTCTCTCTCTCCCCCTCTCTTCCTTTCTCTCTCTCTCCCTCTCTCTCTCTCCCCCTCTCTTCCTTTCTCTCTCTCCTCTCTCTCTCTCTCTCCCCCCTCTTCCTTTCTCTCTCTCTCTCTCTCTCTCTTTCTGTCTCTATCTCTCTCCCTCTCTCTCCCCCTTTCTCTCTCTCTCTCACCTGACATAGAGTCCACAGCACTGCCCCCACTCTCTGAGCCAGCACTGCCGCCATGTTCTGCCGGTGAAGTGCGCAGAGTGGAACCGTCGGTGGCAGCGTTGCTGCCCAGCTCATCGTCGCTGCCGGGCGCAGAGGCCGTGGTGTCAGACAGGGGCCCTTCTTCCAGCATCATCTCATTGGCCTGGGCCGCCAGACCCAGGCCCTGCAGACCCAGGCCCCGTGCCTGACCAGACTGCAGGCAGAAAAAGAAGACCATGTCAGTACAGGTGTCTGTCTACCTGACTGCCAGCTTTGCTCTCAGACCTGACTGCAGGCAGAGAAGGGAGAAACCAGGTAGGTACAGGTGTCTATCTGACTGCCTGCTTTGTTCTCAGACCTGACCTGACTGCAGGTAGAGCAAGGAGAAACCAGGTAGGTACAGGTGTCCACCTGACCACCAGCCTTGTCCTCAGACCCGACTGCAGTACAAGCAGAAAAAGGAGAGACCAGGTCAGTACAGGTGAGAGACCAGGTCAGTACAGGTGTCTACCTGACCGCCAGCCTTGTCCTCAGACCTGACAGCAATACAAGCAGAGAAAGGAGAGACCAGGTCAATACAGGTTAGAGACCAGGTCAGTACAGGTTAGAGACCAGGTCAGTACAGGTGTCTACCTGACCGCCAGCCTTGTCCTCAGACCCGACAGCAGTACAAGCAGAGAAAGGACAGACCAGGTCGGTACAGGTGTCTACTAAAGCCAGCATTTTCCTCAGACCTGACGGCAGTACAAGCAAAGAAAGGTGAGACCAGGTAGGTACAGATGTCTACCTCACTGCCAGCCTTGTCCTCGGACCCAACTGCAGTACAAGCAAAGAAAGGAGACCAGGTTGGTACATGTGTCTACCTAAGCCAACCTTGTCCTCAGAACTGACCTAACTGCAATACAAGCAGAGAAAGGAGAGACCAGGTAGGTACAGGTGTCTACCTGACCACCAGCCTCGTCCTCACCAGACTGTTGGGTGACAGGAAAGACCGGTAGGTATATTACTATATACCTGACTAGAAGCTATGTCCTCAAGCCTGGCCAGACTGCTGGGTGAAACTTGAAAGGCATGACCAGTAGGTGTACACCTGACTGAAAGTTTGGTTCTCATACTAGATTGCTGGGTGAAAGGAAAGACTGCTAGGTGCACACCAGACTGAAAGTTTGGTTCTCATACTAGACTGTAGGATGAAAGGAAAGACTTCTAGTCACACCTGACTGAAAGTTTGGTTCTCATACTAGACTGCTGGGTGAAAGGAAAGACTGCTAGGTGTACACCTGACTGAAAGTTTGGTTCTCATACTAGACTGCTGGGTGAAAGGAAAGACTGCTAGGTGTACACCTGACTGAAAGCTTGGTTCTCATACTAGACTGTAGGATGAAAGGAAAGACTGCTAGGTGCACACCTGACTGAAAGCTTGGTTCTCATACTAGACTGCTGGGTGAAAGGAAAGACAATGTGGTTCTCATACTAGATTGCTGGGTGAAAGGAAAGACTGCTAGGTGTACACCTGACTGAAAGCTTGGTTCTCATACTAGACTGCTGGTGAAAGGAAAGACTGCTAGATGTACACCTGACTGAAAGCTTGGTTCTCATACTAGACTGCTGGGTGAAAGGAAAGACTGCTGGGTGTACACCTGACTGAAAGTTTGGTTCTCATACTAGACTGCTGGGTGAAACTTAAAAGACATGACCAGTAGATGTACACCTGACTGAAAGTTTGGTTCTCATACTAGACTGTTGGGTGAAAGGAAAGACTGCTGGGTGAAAGGAAAGACTGCTAGGTGTACACCTGACTGAAAGCTTGGTTCTCATACTAGACTGTAGGATGAAAGGAAAGACTGCTAGGTGTACACCTGACTGAAAGTTTGGTTCTCATGCTAGACTGTTGGGTGAAAGGAAAGACTGCTGGGTGTACCCATGACTGGAAGCAAGGTCCTCAGGCCTGGCCAGACCGTTGGGTAAAATTACAGATCAGTTTTCTTTTGGATGGGTTGTTTCTGTTCCTTAACATTTACAAGGTGTTGCTGGGTTTGTTCACAATTCTTGCTATTTGATTTCTTCTTTCTTGGTGGGGAGTTGGGGGTGGGGGGGGGGGCGGAGCAAGTAAGTAAACTGGTGTTTTACGCCCACTCAACCAGTGCAGTTATATCAGGGCAAGGGGGCAAGGGGGGGTGGGGGAGGAGGAGACTAAATGAGAACATTTCCAACCACTAAACCCAACATTTACAAGGTGTTGCTGGGTTTGTTCACAAGATTTGCATTTCAATTTCTTCTTTCTCTCTTGGTTGGCGGGGAGGGGGGGGGGGGATGGAAAGGGGACTAAATGAGAACATTTCCAACCACCAAACCCAATAAGGATTATCTCTAACCCCTTCGCACCACCATCATCAACATCATCATCATCACCAGCACCACCTCTACCACCACCGGCAAACGCCAGGCCCCACCTGGTCCTGCAGACTGAGCGCAATGGCCAGCTCCACCATGGTCTCGTCGTCGGCGTCGGGCGGGATGTCGACAATGGGCGGGAAGCTGCGCTCCCCACTCCACAGGGCGTCCAGCCCGGCAGACAGGGGGTTGGCCTGTGCTCCCCCCTCACCCCCCAGCTCCAGCACCATGGGCTCCACGTTCTCCTTGCCCCCAAGGACAGACCAAAATGTGTTAGCAACAGGTATACCCCCCCCCCTTCCCCTCCGGGTTCCATCATCTCCCCACCCACAGGCGTCAGCAACAGGGTTGCCTGCGTCCCCCCACCCCCCCTCCAGCATCCACGTTCTCCTTGCCCCCAAGGACAGACCAAAATGTGTTAGCAACAGGTATACCCCCCTTTCCTCCCCCACCCACCCTCACTCTTTTAGCATCTGGTATACCCCCCTGCTCCTCCCCAACCCCACCCCTTCAGCTCTACAATCTACTTGCCCTAAGGGACAGACCAAAACATGTCAGCATCTGGTATATCCCCCCAACTCCTCCCCCACCTCCACTCTTTTAGCATCAGGTATACCTCCCCTGCCCCCCTTTTAGCTCTACAATCTACTTGCCCCAGGGACAGACCAAAACATGTTCACATCTGGTATATCCCCCCCCCATCCCCCACCCCCCAACCCCTTCAGCTCTACAATCTACTTGCCCCCAAGGACAGACCAAAACGGTTAGCATCAGGTATACCCCCCACTTCCCCACTCCTCGCCCACTCTTTTAGCATCAGGAAACCCCCCCCCCCCTTTAGCTCTACAATCTTGCCACCAAGGACAAACCAAAATGTGTTAGCATCAGGTATACCCCCCCCCCCCCCCTCTACCCCCTTGCATCAGGTATACCCCCCCACCCCTCTAGCATCAGGTATACCCCCCCCAGCTCTACAATCTACTTGCCCCCAAGGACAGACCAAAACATGTTAGCATCAGGTATACCCCCCCACACACACACACTCTTTTAGCATCAGGTGTACCCCCCTCCCCCCCCCTTTAGCTCTACAATCTACTTGCCCTAAAGGACAGACCAAAATGTGTTAGCATCAGATATACCTCTTCCCCAACCCTCCCCCTTTTAGTTCTATGATCTACTTGCCTTAAGGGGCAGACCAAAATGTGTTAGCATCAGATATACTCTACCCCACCTGCCCCCTTTTAGTTCTACAATCTACTTGCCTTAAGGGGCAGACCAAAACATTTTAGCATCAGGGGTACCCCCCCCCCCACTTTTTAGTTCTACATTCTTTGTTCCCAAGGACATAACAAAACTATTTACATCAGGTATGCTCCCCCCCCCCCCCATTCTCACCCCTTGCCCCACCAGCACCACAAATGCAGGTATCAGCTCCACCCCCCCACCTGGGGACAGACCACATGTTAGTGTCTAGCAAATTACACCCTGGGGACAGACCACAACAAGGTCCACAGAAAGCAACGGCCTTCTCTAAGGACAGCCTTGCCAAAGGCCGCTCCCTCCATCGGGGGTTCTACAGCTAGCATGCAGCAGCTTGGTTTGGCTTGTCTGGGTGTACCTGGCCACCACATCACACAACCAAGCAAAAATGACATGCTGATCTGGCAAAGGCTGAGAAACAAGTCAACAAAACGAAACGGAAACAAACGGTTCAAACTCACCACCACCTCGTAAGCTTCCTCATTCTCCAGGTCGCCATCAGCAGGAGCCGGGTGGCTCAGAGATGAGAGATCGTCAGATGGTGTGTCTGGTTTGTCCGCTTTGTCATCGTCATCATCGTCGTCATCATCATCATCGTCATCTCCTCCACCAGGTCCTGTAGATTTCACTTCAGTCATAAAGCAGTGTGTTACTTTGCAGTCATAGATCACTGTGGCACTTTACAGTCATAGGCAAGTGTGCTACTTTTACAGTCAGAGACCAGTGTTTTACTTTGCAGTCAGAGACCAGTGCGTTATTTTACAAGTTTTACTTTGCAGTCAGAGACCAGTGCGTTACTTTACAGTCAGACCAGTGTTTTGCTTTACAGTCAGAGACCAGTGCATTACTTTACAGTCAGAGACCAGTGTTTTACTTTACAGTCAGAGACCAGTGTGTTACTTTACAACCAGAGACCACAGTGTTACTTACAGTCAGAGACCAGCATCTAACCCTATAGACATAGACCAGTGTGTTACATTTCAGTCATAGACCACTGTGTTACTTTACAGCCACAGACCAGCATCTTACCCTACATGCTATAGACCAGTGTTTCTTTACAGTCAGAGACCATTTTGTTACTACACAGTCGCAGACCCTTCTGCTCCTCGACTGTCATAGAACACTGTGTTGCCTTACAGCCACTATGTTACTTTACTGTCACAGACCACTAAGTTACTTTACAATCGTCAGGTACCACTCCACTGTGTTACTTTAGAGTCAGAGACCAATCTTTTACTTCACAATGACAGACTTCTCTGTTACTTTACAGTAATAGACCACTGTGTTACTTTACGGTCACCGACTACCGTGTTATTTTACACTAATAAAACACACTAACTTTACACTTACAGACAGTCACGGAGAACAAGAAAGAAAGAGAGTGAGAGGGAATAAGAATGAAAGTATGAGAGGAGAGAGGGAGAGACAGACAGACAGACAGACAGAGAATGAAAGTATGAGAGGAGAGAGAGAGGGAGAGACAGACAGGAGAGACAGACAGACAGACAGAGAATGAAAGTAGGAGAGAGAGACAGAGACAGAGACAGAAAAAGGAAAGGGGTGGAGGTGTGGGGGGGGGGGTGAGGGAGGGAAAGTGCGCAAGAAAGAGGTGGATCTATTCCACACCTGGAGAGCTACAGGTAGGAGGTGTTGGGATGAAGACTCGTCGGCGACGATGGCGATGACGAGGTCGCAGGGCGCGGATAATGGCATGGCACGCTGCTCCGCTCACTTGAACATCCTACCAACCAAAACAGGACGTTAGCTTCACCTTGTTCAAATGACACAACTCAATGAGGACCATTATTCTAGGTCTCAGGGCACAGGTGATGGCATGGCTGTTGCCCCTAGAACTGCTCATGGCACACGGCAATAATCACTCACTGCATGTCTATAATCAGACACACGCTGCATGTCTATTTTTTGTTCTAATTAAGTGAGTGAAACTGTACAGTATTTAATTACATTTTTATGTACTTGTTATTATTTGTCAAAGGCAGACAACTGAATTTCCTTTTTAAACATTTAAGGATCAATAAAGTATGATTGTATTGTATGTGACGGGGGAATATGGCAGAAATGGGAGATAGACACTGCTCATGTAATATGGCAGATTCCCAGACACAGTAGACACTGCTCATGTAATATGGCAGATTCCCAGACACAGTTTATGGAATGTGGCAGAAATGGGACACAGACACTGCTCATGTAATATGGTAGATTCCCAGACACAGCTTATGGAATGTGGCAGAAATGGGAGATGACACTGCTCATGTAATATGGCAGATTCCCAGACACAGCTTAGAATGTGGCAGAAATGGGAGATAGATACTGCTCGTGTAATATGGCAGATTCCCAGACACAGCTTATGGAATGTGGCAGAAATAGGGGATAGACACTGCTCACGTAATATGGCTGATTCCCAGACACAGCTTATGGAATGTGGCAAAAATGGGAGGTACACATTTCTCGTGTAATATGGCAGATTCCCAGACACAGTAGACACTGCTCATGTAATATAGCAGATTCCCAGACACAGTAGACACTGCTCATGTAATACGGCAGATTCCCAGACACAGCTTATGGAATGTGGCAGAAATGGGAGATAGACACTGCTCATGTAATATAATATGGCAGATTCCCAGACACAGCTTATGGAATGTGGCAGAAATGGGAGATAGACACTGCTCATGTAATATAATATGGCAGATTCCCAGACACAGCTTATGGAATGTGGCAGAAATGGGAGACCGACACTGCTCATGTAATATGGCAGATTCCCAGACACAGCTTACGGAATGGGCAGAAATGGGAGACCGACACTGCTCATGTAATATGGCAGATTCCCAGACACAGCTTACGGAATGTGGCAGAAATAGGAGATAGACACTGCTCATGTAATATAATATGGCAGATTCCTCCCAGACACAGCTTACGGAATGTGGCAGAAATGGGAGTAAAAAGGGGCTGTAAACTATCTGACCAACAAAATCTTTATATGCTTTTCAAGAATGGTCTGAAATCTACATGTCACTCTTGCAAAGAGCATTGTGTCTTTGTTTCCAGTGACACACAAAATGCAACCAGTACAAAAACTTAGAACAGCCCTTTCTTTCTCAATGACACACACATTCACTCCCACACACACTATATTTCTTTAACATCAGGAAAAGCTAAGAGCCTATCCTTCCAGAAACACCCGATAGCATTTATCCGCAGTTGCGAAAATGCAACCAGGATTCGAACCGAAGGCACCAAGGTCAAAAAAACTCACCAGTCCAATTCAACTGTTACATACAAGCGGTTTATGCATTTTACAATTTAAACAAAAGCACCCAAAATTGGACAGCTTACTTAGAAACTTACCAAGAACTGCTTCGTGTTTACAAGATTAATATTTTTTTATTTTTTTCACAGCTAAAAGCTGCCCCACTCTAACACAAGGCAGCAATATTCACATTTCCATCACCAAAATAAATACAATTCCAAGGGACATGACTCTTGTATCTGCATATGCAAATGAGGTTACATAATGTGCATATTTTCTGGTGGCATTAGTTGAGGGGTTTCATGTTAGTATGCTCAGTGTTGATGCTGATTTGGCAACTTTTTGCAAGGTTCATATTCCATGATTACCACAACTGTCTCTCCCATTACTCGACATGTTGACAGCCCAGAGACAGTTTTAATTGACCAAAATTGCTTCCAATTAGGTGTCAGGCAACCCCTTTGTAAAAATGCTAACCTCTATGAATCAGCTCTTCTCTCCCTCTCTCCATATAATTTTTGCTTCATAAGGCTACTGAGACACCAGCACATTTACAACATTCTTAAACGCTGTCAAACAAAACTTTACACCATACAGTTTGTGCTCTTCAAAAATAAAACAAAAATGCACATCATTATTATTATATAGTTGGGAGGGGGTGGGGGGAGAATGCAGTAGCTATTCATAAAATGACAAGGGCAATTTTCATACATGCAGAAGTCAACAGCACTTTATTTACAAACACAGCACATAAAGACACCACCAATCGCAACAGTCAAGGGACACAACTCCAGTCTGCAGAATAGACTGCCGGGTCACAAGGCTCCTGTTCTTTCCTCCCAAATGTCATTAACCTAACCAGACAGAGTGACAGCCACATTCATACCACCTCGAAGATGGCAATGCCAGAGGCCAAAAACGTCACAAGCTCAAGCTGTCTCAGAGGCAAAATGAAATATGCAGGTTCAATTCAAGACCGCCGAAGAGACCAACATCGGGTGGATTTTATTTTCATCAGTAAAGGGGTGGGTACCAATTACATCTCAATTTGTTTTGGCTGATGGCAAATAACTTGGGGGCAGAAAAACTGCTACCCACTTTACCACCATTTTTTTATATTAAAAAAAGAAATGTGTCTCACGGCTGCCCAGGGCAAACCGCGCTGGCACATTAAAACAAAACTGCTTCCTGCAGGCACACAAAGGCAACCACAGGAAATTCTTTCTTTCTCATATTGGCAGTAATTGTGTCAAACTGGCATACCGGTGACAGAAGAAGGTGAACTAGGTGCTTGGTTGCCATGGTGACGCACTGAGAGTCGCAGAGGCAGAAAGCATTAATGATCTCC
>JABMCL010001163.1:342500-407500 GCA_018857735.1 Alviniconcha marisindica | reverse complement strand
TGTGTTCTGCAAGTTTCACACCAACAGTGTTCTGCTACTTTCACATGTGTAGTGTGTTCTGCAAGTTTCACACCAACAGTGTTCTGCTGCTTTCACACATGTAGAATGCTACAACTTTCACACTAATAGTGTTCTGCAACTTTCACACCAATAGTGCTCTATAACTTTTAAACAAGCAGCTTTCTGCAACTTTTACATTAATACTAGTGTCTGCAATTTTTGCATCAGTAGTTTTCTGCAACATTTACACCAGTAGTGTTCTGCACATTTCAGACCACTTCCAAATAGACGATACCAGAGATCTCTCTAAACAAATGTGCACAGAAAATGAAATCAAACTCTATGTATTACATGAAAATATCTTGTATCAAGCACTGGTTTACACATTGAACTGCCACACACACATGCACACATGCAAAGTCCCAACCTGTCAGCGTTGGTCATAGGGATAGGCTGAGTGGGGGCAGCGTCACTCTCCGTCGCTATGGCGATGCCTGCAGAGGGCGGTGTGACCTTGCTAGGCACAACAGGTTCCGGGAACTCATCAGGCTCCTCTGGCCAGCCAAAGGCCTCTTTGGTTTTCACGTAGACCTTCACGGAGTCGATCATGGTGATGCCTGCAGGGTCCGAGCCAGCTCCAACTGCAGGAGAAAATGTTCCCACCAAAGCAACGTTAAGACTGCTCTCCCTCAGGACAAAGACCAACCTCCCATAGCAAATAGACAAGCTTTGCTCGTATCAAAGAGCTCAACCACCCTTCTCTTCACAACAACAAAATACAAACCCATATCTCCATTTTTAGCTCCCACAAGAGCAATGTAAAGACAGTTCTCCATGAGGACAAAGACCAACCACCCATAGCAAATAGACAAGCTACATTTGTAACAAAGAGCTCAGCCACCCTTCTCTTAACAACAACAAAATACTGACCCAAATCTCCATTTTTAGCTCCCACAAGAGCAATGTTGAGACAGCCCTCCATGAGGACAAAGACCAACCGCCCACAGCAAATAGTCAAGCTATACTTGTAGCAAAGAGCCAAGCCTCCCTTAAAAACAATGAAAAGTAATCCCACTACCTCCCTTCTTATTTCCAATAAGATACAATGTTCTAGTAGTCAAGCCTCGAAACAGACTATTTAGGACAAAGAGGTCAGCCACCCTCAACAAAAAGACCAGCCACCCACATTAAACAGACCAACTACTCATGACAGAGCGGTCAGCCACCCTCAACAAAAAGACCAGCCACCCACATTAAACAGACCAACTACTCACGACAAAGCGGTCAGCCACCCTCAACAAAAAGACCAGCCACCCACATTAAACAGACCAACTACTCATGACAGAGCGGTCAGCCACCCTCAACAAAAAGACCAGCCACCCACATTAAACAGACCAACTACTCACGACAAAGCGGTCAGCCACCCTCAACAAAAAGACCAGCCACCCACATTAAACAGACCAACTACTCGTGACAGAGCGGTCAGCCACCCTCAACAAAAAGACCAGCCACCCACATTAAACAGACCAACTACTCATGACAGAGAGGTCAGCCACCCTCAACAAAAAGACCAGCCACCCACATTAAACAGACCAACTACTCGTGACAGAGCGGTCAGCCACCCTCAACAAAAAGACCAGCCACCCACATTAAACAGACCAACTACTCGTGACAAAGCGGTCAGCCATCCTTCACAAAAAGACTAATAACCCGTGACAAACTGACCAACAACCTGTGACAAAATCATCGATACACCTTTCAGCAACTACTGTAGCTTAAAAATCAGTGGTACTTCCTTATTATAACTTACAGTCTAGTGATTGATTCCCATCCATCCGGCCATTATTTTAAATAACAATTGAAACAGCACTGGGGGGTGGGCATGGTGGCGGTGGTGGTTGACAAAGACAAACTGTAAAGACTGGGATGACACAGATAAAACAGGACTATGCAGACTCACCCAAAGAATTCTGTAACTGGAATTTATATGGGACGCCACTGATGCCCAAACTACTTTAATGTTCACAAAGGATGTCATCATTACACTACTGCCCAGCTTGGATGTGGACCGATAAAGTTGGTGAGAAGATGAAGGGTGTGAACACCTGACAGGTGTGAACAGATCAAGGCTGTCAACAGATTGAGGGTGTGCACATATCAAGGCTGTCAATAGTTCAAGGGTGTGAACAGACGAAAGGTATTAACAGATCAAGGCAGTGAAGAGATGAAATGTGTGAATACATCAAGGCTGTAAACTGAGGAATGGTGTGAACAGATAAAGTCAACCAAGTACTACTCACTGAACAGGTTGACCTTCTTGTCAGCAGTCAGCGACTCCTCACGGGTGAATGGCATGTCAAACCAGCGAGCACGGGCCATGTTGACCTGAACAAACAGTAAACACATGACAAAAGCCTGCACCCCCTCCAAAAAACAAAACAACACATCTTTGCATGATCAAACACAAACACATGACAAAAGCCTCCACCCCCTCCAAAAAACACACCCAACAAGTCTTTGTTCACGTGAGCAAACATAAACACATGACAAAAATCAGCACCCAAAATGATTGGCCCTGTTAGCCTGAACAAACAACACGTGACAAAAGTCTGCATCTCACAAACACAGGCCTTGTTATCCTGAACAAACAACAGGTGACAAAAGTCTGCATCTCACAAACACAGGCCTTGTTATCCTGAACAAACAAGACGTGAAAACAGCCAGCGCCTCCAAAACACAGACCTTGTTACTCTGAGCAAACAACAAACCCATGACAAGAACCTGTGCCTGTAAACATAGGCTGTGTTTAGCCGAGCAAACAACAGTCCAGTTCAACATGGTATCAATGTGCACTGACGACGGAAACCAGCTAAAGTTCCTTCAATGTTGTATAACCAGTAAATGTAGTTCCTTCAGTGTTGTATGACCAGTGAATTTTTGTTTTGTTTTCTCTTGGCTCACATCGATTTCCTTTCAGTATTTTATTGCCAGTGATCTTTCTCCTAGTTCACACTGCCTGACGCGACGACAGCCAAATGCACGTCACACAAGCCACCCTTGGTCCCTCCAGCGAGAGGCTGTTACAGCTGTACCACACACACGCTGGGGTTATGCAGGCAGACTGACCGAGAGACAGACAGACAAAGGACTGTGCTTACCTGGGGGATATGACCAAAGACTTCCAGGTTGGAGGGGGCTGTGTCTGTGGTAAGAGACCCCACCAGCACAGACAAAGGACTGTGCTTACCTGGGGGATATGACCAGACCTCCAGGTTGGAGGGGGCTGTGTCTGTGTGGTAAGAGACCCCACCAGCACAGACAAAGGACTGTGCTTACCTGGGGGATATGACCAAAGACCTCCAGGTTGGAGGGGGCCGTGTCTGTGGTAAGAGACCCCACCAGCACAGACAAAGGACTAGGCTTACCTGGATGATGCAGTCAAAGACCTGCAGATAGGACGGAGCTTTGTTCGTAGTACAAGACTCCACCCAGCACCCTCAACCACAGCACCATAGGCAGACAAAGGACTGTGCTCACCTGGGTGGTGCGACCGAAAATCTCCAGGTAGGAGGGGGCTTTGTCTGTGGTCTGAGACCCCACCAGCACCCTCAACCCCACCATCACGTTGGCTGCGTTTGTGTTCTGGATCTCCAGGGTGAAACCGGCAGACTGTACACGCACAGACACAGACACAAGCAATGATGAACCCACATTTAAACACTATTTCATGAAGAAAAAAGGTTTTGAATAAAAACACTCCCAAAACTGTAGACAGGGAAAATCTGTAGGGGACAGAGGGCACAGGGAGAATATGTAGGGGACAGAGGGCACAGAGAGAATATGTAGGGGACAGAGGGCACAGGGAGAATCTGTAGGGGACAGAGGGCACAGGGAGAATATGTAGGGGACAGAGGGCACAGGGAGAATCTGTAGGGGACAGAGGGCACAGGGAGAATCTGTAGGACACAGAGGGCACAGAGAGAACAGAAAGAATCTGTAGGGGAGAGAGGGCACAGGGAGAATCTGTAGGGGACAGAGGGCATGGGGGGTGGGGTGGGGTGGGGAGGGAGGACAGGGAGAATCTGTAGGGGACTGAGGGCATGGGGGGTGGGGTGGGGAGGGGGGATAGGGAGAATCTGTAGGGGACAGAGAGAACCAGTAGAGAAAAGAGGGGGCAGGGGGCCATACCTTGGAGCTGGCAACGTACATGCCAGTTGTGTTGAGGCGATGCTTCACCTGCTGGACATTGTACACTTGCAGTACGTCGTTACCGCCAAACTGAAACATCACACATCAACACAGATGTATACTGTACACCTGCAGCATGTTGTTACCTCCAAACTGAAATATCACACATCAACACACGTGTACTGTACACCTGCAGCATGTTCTTAATGCCAAACTGAAACATCACACATCAACATATATGTATACTGTACACTCGCAGCATGTCACTACCACTGAACTGAAACACCACACATCAACACACATGTATACTGTACATTTGCAGCATGTTGCTACCACCAAACACATCAATACACAGGTGTACTGCACGCTTGCTGCATGTCGTTAGCACCAAACTGAAACATCACACATCAACACACGTG
The DNA here is from genome assembly GCA_018857735.1 of Alviniconcha marisindica. Taxonomy (NCBI): domain Eukaryota; kingdom Metazoa; phylum Mollusca; class Gastropoda; family Provannidae; genus Alviniconcha; species Alviniconcha marisindica. The sequence goes on along the minus strand of JABMCL010001163.1, from coordinate 402,893 downwards.
CAAATGGCCTCTTTCACTTCCTCACCAAAAGATGCTAACATTAACAACCCTGCTTATCAATACAGGTGGACCACCAGGAGCAGTTTTTATAATGATAGCAGGCACTCAGTCAACTCAGCATCCAATACCTAGCCAGCTTCATCAAAGTACATGCTTAAATATGTACAGCCACACAACACAAAAAGAATTTTAAGGCAGGACCCCCTCCCATCCCTTTTGAGGGTTGGGGTACAGCAACATGATGCTGCTAAACTGCAACATGGCCACAGTGCTTGCTAGAGAGCCAGAATGGCTAAGGTGGAGCTGAGGGTACCCACCTCGACGTCGTTGCTCTGCTGACAGTGCTCGAAGAAGTCGATGGGAAAACTGACGCTTCCCACTGGACGACCTGCAGGCACAAAAACACTTCCCATCAACACAAAACACTTCACAGCTAAACACTTCCCATCAACACAAGACCAAATACTTCACAGCTAAACATTTCCCATCAACACAAAACACTTCACAGCCAAACATTTCCCATCAACACAAGACAAAACACTTCCCATCAACACAAGCTTTTCCAGTAATCACAGTTTAGGGGTGGCAAAGGGACAGCAGCTAAAGGCGAGGCATTAGTCACACAAAGTTTGCTGCCTTAACTCTTTCCCAGCCCTTAACCCCTTCCCTGTCCGTCACGCTCACCTGACTTGACCAAGGTGAAGGGACAGCTATTGAAGGTAAGGTGACAGTCATGCAGTGTTTGCTGCTTTAACCCTTTCCCACCCCTTAACTCCTTCCCTGTGTCACGCTCACTTGACTTGACCGAGGTGAAGTAACAGCTACTGAAGGTGAGGCAACAGTCATGCAACATTCGCTGCTTTAACCCTTTCCCACCCCTTAACCCCTTCCCTGTCAGTCAGTCTCACCTGACTTGATTTGCTTCTTCTTTTTGACAGGCTTGAGGGCGGCGATGGGACTCTGCGGCTGCAGGTAGGGCGACATCCAGTAGTTGGTGTTGTCCACGTTGGCCATGTAGATACGCAGACTGCCGTCCTCACACAGCAGGATCATGGTGGTGCGTTGCTGCCCAGCATAACACTGAGACCGTCACACGTTAGCAAAGCAGTCTGTCTGCAGCCCAATACAACACTGAGACCAAGGACACAATTAAGCTACACAACACTGACACTAAGAAGAGAACAAGCTATGTACCACTGACACAAGCTAAGTAATACTGACATCAGGGGCACACTACATAACGATGACATCAAGGACACAAGCTATATGACAATGACATCAAGGACACACACTGCATAACGATGACATCAAGGACACAAGCTATATGACAATGACACCAAGGACAGAAGCTATGTAACACTGATACCAAGGACACAATTAAGCTACACATAACTGACACTAAAGAAGGGAACAAGCTATGTAACACTGACACCAAAGACACACACTGCATAACAATGGCATCAAGGACACAAGCTATATGACAATGACACCAAGGACACAAGCAATGTAATACTGACACCAAGAACACGAACTAAACAACCATGACACCAAGAAATACACACTCTGCATAAAAATGACACCAGGAAGGAAACAAGGAGAAGGACACAAGCTAAGTGCCACAGACACCAAGGGCACAAGCTACAGAACACTTACTCCAAGAAGTACCCAAACTACATAACAATACCAAGAATGGAACAAGCTACATGACACTGACACAAGCTATACAACACTAATGCCAAGAACACAAACTACATAACACTGACATACTTCAGATCACTGACACCAAAGACACAAGTTACATAGCACTGACAAGGACACCAGCTACACAACACTGACATGAAAGACACAAGTTACATAACACTGACATCAAGGACACCAGCTGCATAACACTGACATCAAGGACACCAGCTACATAGCACTGACACCAAGGACACCAGCTACCTAACACTGACACGAAGGACACCAGCTACTTAACACTGACACTAACCTGGTCTGAAGTGGAGGCCAAGTGTCTGATCGCCACCACATCTTGAATCTGAACAAAAAGTGAAACCATAACAAGTGTTAGCTCACAGCACACTGACATGAAATTCAAAACCGTGGCACGACAAAATCGCAGAGCATGTTGCCAAAGGACTATGCAACTTGTGCAGGAAGCTCTGTGTATTTGAAACTCTCACAAACCAAGCCCAAGAAACAAAATTCAAACTGACCTTGGTCATGGCACGGATGACCTCGATTTCAATGACGCAGCATAACAAAATCACATAGCATGTTGCAACTTGTTCAGGAAGCTCTGTGTATTTTAAACAGTTGCAAACCAAGCCAAAATTTAAAAAAAAATAATCCAACTGACCTTGGCCTTGGCAGGGATGACCTTGATCTCCTGCATGACGATGGCATCTGGGCGCACCATGAGGACGATGGGGTTGTTGGAGGTCTGCGCCATGCAGTAGAGAAGCCCAGTGTGGCCCGGCACCTCCGACCACTGCACCAGAGGCTGGCTCCCGCCGCCCCCTTTGCCCCCACCGTTGGAACTGCAGCAGACAACAGCCTGTCATCATTCACCTGTTAAAACTGCACTCACCCCTTTGCCCCCACTGTTCGAACTGTGGCAACAACAGCCTGTCATCATTCACCTGTTAAAACTGCACTCACCCCTTTGCCCCCACTGTTCGAACTTGGCAACAACAGCCTGTCATCATTCACCTGTTAAAGCTGCATTCACCCCTTTGCCCCCACCGTTGAAACTGCAGCAGACAACAGCCTGTCATCATTCACCTGTTAAAACTGCACTCACCCCTTTGCCCCCTCCGTTGGAACTGCAGCAGACAACAGCCTGTCATCATTCACCTGTTAAAGCTGCACTCACCCCTTTGCCCCCACTGCTGGAACTGCCAAGACAACAACCTGTCATCATTTACCTGTTAAAGCTGTACTCACCCCTTTACCCCCACCATTGGAACTAAGGAGACAATGTTTCATCATCTATCTGTTAAAGCTGCACTCACCCCTTTGCCCCCCTTTGTGCCCACATAACAGAATACACATCATTTTTTTTTCTTTCTTAATTTAAAAGAAAACTAACAATGAAAGGAGAGGTCAAAATGTTTGGTGGTGCTTATGAACAAGATGAGAACAAGGGAGTTTTTCTGATGACTCTGAGGATGAAAAAAGGTGACGCTTTGTTGTCAGTGGCGCCTAACCGCTGTCAGCGAGAAGGCGTAAAAACGTGTGTTTTTGCAGTGACGCTGAAAGCGAAGAAAACATGTGCGTTTTTGCGGTGACACTGAAAATGAAAACAGATGAGTTTTTGTGGCGACTCTGAAAGTGAAAACAGGTGAGTTTTTGTGGTGACACTGAAAGTGAAAACAGGCGAGTTTTTGTGGTGACACTGAAAGTGAAAACAGGTGAGTTTTTGTGGTGACTCTGAAAGTGAAAACAAGTGAGTTTTTGTGGTGACTCTGAAAGTGAAAACAGGTGAGTTTTTTTGCCGGTGAAAAAAACCCGAAAGTGAAAACAGGCGAGTTTTTTGGGGGGGGGAGTTTTTTCCCTGAAAAAAATGTAAAAATGCAGATGTAAAAACACGAAGTATTTTTGTGATGACAATGAGAATTAAAACAGGTGTGTTTTTGTGGTGACAGTGACAATGAAAACAGGTGTGTTTATGTGGTGACACTGCAGACAAAAACAAGTGTGCTTTTGTGGTGACTCTGCAGATGAAAACAGGTGTGTTCTGGTGGTGACACTGCAGATGAAAACAGGTGTGTTCTGGTGGTAACACTGAAGATGAAAACAGGTGTGTTTTGGTGGCGACACTGAAAAAGAAAACAGGTGTGTTACATGGTGACCCTGAAGACAAAAACAAGTGTGTTTTTGTGGTGACACTGAAGATGAAAACAGGAGCGTTTTTGTGGTGACACTGAAAATGAAAACAGGTGTGTTTATGTGGTAACACTGAAGACAAAAACAAGCTTTTTTGTGGTGACACTAAAGATGAAAACAGGTGACTTTTTGTGGGGACTGTGAAGATGAAAAGAAGTGATTTTTGTGGTGATATTGACTGACCACTTGAAGGTGATGGGGAACAGGTTGGTCACTTTGGACAGGTCCTTGGCCACAGGTGCTGAAAAACTCTTCCCTGCAACAACAAAGGGCAATGTCTGATTCAATGCAGGAAAAGAACTGCTAACACAAAGCCTAACCGCTGTCAGCAAGTAGGGTAAACTTTTGAGTGATAACTGATACATGACAACTGATACATGCCGGACAACTATTACATGTCAGATCTAACTTGCATCAGCTGGACAGTGGATACATGTCGGATCTAACTTGCATCAGCCAGCTGACTGACACACATGCTGGACAACTAATACATGTCGGATCTAACTTGTATCAGTTAGACAACCGATATATGCGGCTGTGTGTGTGTGTGTGTGTTGTGTGTGTGTGTGTGTGTGTGTGTGTGTGTTGTGTGTGTGTGTGTGTGTGTGTGTGTGTGTGTGTGTGTGTGTGTTGTTGTGTGTGTGTGTGTGGTGCATGTGTATGGATGGCTGTATGTGGGGTGTGTGTGTGTGTGTGTGTGTGTGTGTGTGTGTGTGTGTGTGTGTGTGTGTGTGTGTGTGTGTGTGTGTGCATGCGTGCATGCGTGCATGCATGCGTGCGTGCCTGCATGTGCATGGGCTGTATGAAATGGGCTTTATGAGTGTGTGTGCACTGTGTGGAATGGGGTTTACAATGCATGTGACCAGTCCACAGCAGATATGACAAAGGCACCCACAGAGGAGAACATACCTTGAGAGTAGCTGAAGAAGAGCAGCTGAAGAGCGTGGGAGTAGTAGACAGACACCCCTCCACCCGCCACCTGCCCATTGACGTCCTGTTGACAAATAGCATACCTCATACACACTGTCAGACACAAGGGTGACACATATGTCTACATCACACACACTGTCAGACACAAGGGTGACAGGCATGTCTGCATTACACAGACACAAGGGTGACATGCATGTTTACATCACACACACTGTCAGACACAAAAGGGTTTTAAAAGTGCCAATGGTCTGCCCTCCCCACACTGTCAGACACAAGGGTGGCATACATGTCTACATCATACACACTGTCAGACATAAGGGTGGCATATATGTCTACATTATACACACCATCAGACTCAGGGGTAACACACACACACCTACATCATACAGTCAGACACAAGGGTGACATATATGTCTACATCATACAGTTTAACACAAAGGTGACATACATCATACACAGTTTAACACAAGGACAACATACAGCCTTCATCATACACAGTTCAACACAAGGGGGGCACACAAAGTCTACACCATACACAGTTCAACACAAGGGTGACACACAAAGTCTACATCACACACAGTTTAACACAAGGGTGACATACAAAGTCTACATGTCTACATCATACACAGTTCAACACAAGGGTGACACACAAAGTCTACATCACACACAGTTTAACACAAGGGTGACATACAAAGTCTACATGTCTACATCATACACAATTCAACACAAGGGTGACACACAAAGTCTACATCACATACAGTTTAACACAAGGGTGACATACAAAGTCTACATTGTACACAGTTTAACACAAGGGTGACACACAAAGTCTACATAACATGTCTACATCATACACAGTTTAACACAAGGGTGACACACAAAGTCTACACAACACTCCTAGACCCACGGGCGACACAGTCTACACCTTACACCAAGAGAGAGGCTGGCGCTCACCTTGAGATCGGAGTGGCGCACCTCCAGCACGTTGGTGATGTAGAAAGGGCCGTGCTGGGCACTGCTGGACTCCTCCATCACCTGGGTGTAGATGTAGCCCGAGGATGCCATCAGCACCATGAACCGACCCTCGTCCCCAAACAGGAAGGTGGCATCACGGATCTTGCCGCTCGGCAGCAAGAAGTAATACTGAGGGCTGAGGGCATCCACAGCAAGGTCGTAGATCTGAAGGAAACATAATAATAAATAATTTTTAAAAATGTAAGTAAATAAACTCAAACATGCTGACTGAAAATCATTGCAGTTAAAAGGAAATCAAAGCTACATGAGCAATGAAAAAATAAACACCCACACATGCATGTACACACACACAGACACACACACACACACACGCACACACATTCACACACACTGCACACACACACACACATGCACACACTGAACAACATGGTACAGAGAAAACTGTCCTGCTTGCCTTGACAAAGTCTGCTGTGACGATGGCCAGCTCAGTCTGTGAGCCAGGAAGCCAGACAGCCTGAAACATACAACCCATCACTCTGTTAGCACACAACCACAAACTGATCAAAATCCTATCAATAAAGCCTGCAACACAACCACAAACTGATCAATAAAGTCTGCAACACAACCACAAACTGGTCAAAATCCTGTCAATAAAGTCTGCAACATAGCCACAAACTGATCAAAATCCTATCAATAAAGTCTGCAACACAACCACAAACTGGTCAAAATCCTGTCAATAAAGTCTGCAACATAGCTACAAACTGATCAAAATCATATCAATAAAGTCTGCAACACAACCACAAACTGGTCAAAACCCTACCAATAAAGTCTGCAACACAACCACAAACTGGTCAAAATCATATCAATAAAGTCTGCAACACAACCACAAACTGGTCAAAACCCTACCAATAGACTCTGCAACACAACCACAACCACAAACTGATCAACACAACCACAAACAAACTGATCAATAAAGTCTACACCACAACCACAAACTGGTCAAAATCCCATCAATAATGTCTACAACACAACAAAATCCTATCAATAAAGTCTACACCACAACCACAAACTGGTCAAAATCCCATCAATAAAGTCTACAACACAACAGAAGCCTATCAATAAAGTCCACAACACAACCACAAAGCCTGCCCTATCCTGACGCAATGAATGTACAAAAGAACCTTTTCCCACACTGAAAATAAAAATCTGACTAGTGAAGGTAGATCAGAGACCAAACGATTCCTCAGGCGAGACCTGAAACCCCTGGCAGCGTTACCTTGATGATGAAGTTGCCAGTGGCCAGTGAGGGGTGGAGCACCAGGTGGTCAGACACGGTGCCGGACCCCGTGAACGTCAACACGTGGCAGTCCTGAAATGACACGCACACAAAGCACTCTACAGCACACAATGAAAAATACAACACACAAGACGAGACAGATAAGAAGGCAGGACAGAGGAGGCAAAAAGGAGGTGGGGAAGAATGGCAGAAATTCTCTCTTCCAGGTCATAATGGCACAGAACTTTGATCGATTTCTCCTGATTGCCTTAAAGAAACTTGATCATTTTCTCCCAGCTGCCTTAAAAGAACTTGATCATTTTCTCCCAGCTGCCTTAAAAGAACTTGATCATTTTCTCCCAGCTGCCTTAAAAGAACTTGATCATTTTCTCCCAGCTGCCTTAAAAGAACACAATCACTTTCTCCTTGCTCTGTCATAGTTCAGGAGCTGTGTGAGAGTCAAGGTTGCCGTCCTGAGCTGTCCATCCAAACGAGCCTTCTGGTTTTTGTGGATGTAAACAATTATTGAACCGTGCTTCGGCATTGGTCACAACTTGTCCCTAATATGTCAACTGACATCTGAGGACATTAAGCATCACTTATCATCATCATCATCATCATCTCCTTGCTCTCTTAAAGGAACTTGATCATTTTCTCCCTACTGCCTTTAAAGAAACTTGATCACTTTCTCCCTATTGCCTTAAAGGAACTTGATCACTTTCTCCCTAACGCCTTAAAGGAACTAGCATCTTCAAAGTTTTTTCCTCTTCTTCACAAGTAGATGAGCTCAAAATAAAAACCTAATATTAAAACGTTTGCTTTATAATCCACCCCAATGATTAAGTCAGAAAATGATTTGCATGCACGAGTGAGGTTTGATCTGCAGCATGGGGTCAAGCGGTCCTGGCAAGCTTCTAGTCCACACTGACCTTGAGTCCAGAGACAGCCAGGAAGTCCTCGTTGCAGGGATTGCCCGTGATGGACAGCACAGTGAAGGGGATGGGGGCTGATGACAGGCGCTGGAAATCAAACAACAATCAATTCAAATACTGATGACAGGCGCTGGAAATCAAACAATCAATTCAAATACTGAAGACAGGCGCTGGAAATCAAACAACAATCAATTCAAATACTGATGACAGGCACTGGAAATCAAACAACAATTAAGGGCTGATGACAGGTGCTGGAGATCAAACAACAATCAATTCAAATACCGATGACGGGCACTGGAAATCAAACAACAATCATTCAAACACTGAAGACAGGTGCTGGAAATCAAACAATCAATTCAATCAAATATTGATGACAGGCGCTGGAAATCAAACATCAGCTCAAATACTGATGACAGGTACTGGAAATCAAACAACCACCAATTGGAATACTGATGACAGGCACTAGAAATCAAACAACAATCAGCTCAGTCAAACACTGATGAGATGTACCGCAAATCCTACCCTGGTTGCTATGCTCCAACATTAACACAAACAGTAAAAGCCAGGCCAACCATGAGCAAACCAACGTCAGGGTAAAGTAAAAACCAGGCCGACCGTCAGCAAACCAGCATCATAGTAAAGTAAAAACTGGCTGACCGTGAGCGAATCAACATCAAAGTAAAGGCTGACCGTGAGCAAATCAACATCAAAGTAAAGGCTGACCGTGAGCAAATCAACATCACAGTAAAGTCAAAACCAGGCTGACCGTGAGCGTGAGCTTCTTCTTGCTGGAGTCGGCCTGCTTGAGGAGGGCGGAGAGCTGCAGGATGGTGATCTTGCCCTTCTCGTGGCTGACGGCCAGGTGCTGCCGCTTGCCCTGCGGGGAGGACAGCACGCACATGGCCACGCGGCGCAGCATGTGGGCCGTCACCAGCTGCCGGATCGTCTGGCCCTGGTCCCCGCTGTAGTTCATGCGCACGTTCTCGAAAGCACCCTCTTGCGAGCCTAGCGTCACCGTCTTGGACAAAAAAATCTATTCGGTTGACAGAGTCAAAGTATTTAGGTGCATGCGCATATGTGCACTTTGTAAAAAAATTTTATCTGCCACAGACAGAATATTCAAGAGGAGACGTTCATGGGCACATGCATTACTATGCACAGTTTCTGAGAAGAAAAACAATGATGTAACAATAGTCGGGTGAGGTATTGCTGTACACTCACATAACTGTAGGTATGCGTTTCACACTTTTGAAATGCTGAAGCTCGTGCATCCAAACCATTCCAGTTGTAACGCCATCCTGATCCACACATTTGGCACCTTCAACCATGTCAAGCCCCCTCTTTTACTGCATTGCATGCTTTCCATCTTATAACCCCCCCCCAGCTCAATTACGGACGTCACACCTCTCCACACATGTAACCCCCCCCTCCCCCCCCCACCCCTCCCAAACCCTTCAGCTCAATTATGGAAGTGGAAGTTTCACTGGCCTTCATGTTTGCCAACAGAAATTCAAAGTTTCGCCAATGTTTTCAAGTTATCAGTGAAACATCCAGTTTTGCTGACCCATGAAGCATTAGGATGTTTTGCCAATAGTTTGAAAACATCACAAAACTTTTAAATACTTCCCTGGGTCAGCAAAATACCAGATGACGCTAAAAAGGTATTTATCCTGACTAAATCAGTGTCACTATCACGCATCAAACTTCACCCTGACCAAATGTCTCCACTAACATTCAGCTTTTCCATCTGCATACAGAGGTAAAAGCATCACTTGAACCTTAGAAATGCAAATTCACCCAGACAAGCAGCGATTTTACCAACCAACCATTCAAGCAACAAACAAACATGATTGCAAATTTTAGTTTCACCAGGCAAAATTCACTGAAACTGTAAATAGGTTTTGCTGGCATCCGTGAAACTTTCTGGAAGATTCACCAACACATTAAATTGGAAATTTTGCTGGCATCAGTGAAACTTTCTGGAAGATTCACCAACAAATTAAACAAGATGTTCTACTGGCATCAGTGAAATTTTATGGAAGATTCACCAACAAACTAAACTAGAAGTTTTGCTGGCATCAGTGAAACTTTCTTTAAGATTCACCAACAAATTAAACTAGAAGTTTTGCTGGCATCAGTGAAACTTTCCGGAAGATTCACTAACACATAAAATTGGAAGTTTCGCCAGCTTCGGCAAACCTGACCCTCAGCGAAACTTCCTGTTACCCTTCATTCATACCATGAGCTGGTCGGCAGTGACTTCGATCTTCTTGGCCTGCAGGTGAAGGTCAGCCAGGGCCTTCTGGGCACGGGCAGTGCTCCCCATGGGGGAGGCGTCCTGGTAGTTGTCTGTCAGTGGGGGAACGATCCACTGCAGGATGTCAAGCACCGTCTGCACCAGGTTGGACTGCTCCTGTCAACACACCAACCACCGTCACCGAACCATGCTTCAGCTGCCTGACAGCAGGGGTGACTTGCTGCCAACACACCAACCAAAGTCAGTCAGTCACGCTTCAGTTGCCTGACAGCAGGGGTGACTTGCTGCCAACACACCAACCAAAGTCAGGCAGTCACGCTTCAGTTATCTGACAGAGGGGTGACTTGCTGCCAACACACCAACCAAAGTCAGTCAGTTACGCTTCAGTTGTCTGACAGCAGGGGTGACTTGCTGCCAACACACCAACCAAAGTCAGTCAGTCACGCTTCAGTCGTCTGACAGCAGGTGTGACTTGCTGTCAACACACCACCAAAGTCAGTCGGTCCCGCTTCAGCTGTCCGACATTGACGGCAGGGGTGACTTGCTGTTAACACATCAACCAAAGTCAGTCAGTCAGGTTTCAGTTGTCTGATAGCAGTGGTGACTTGCTGTCAACACACCAACCAAAGTCAGTCATGCTTCAGTTGTCTGATGACAGGGGTGACTTGCTGTCAACACACCAACCAAAGTCAGTCAGTTATGCTTCTGTTGTCTGACAGCAGGGGTGACTTGCTGTCAAGTAAGTAAGTTGGTGTTTTACGCCCAATCAACCGGTGCGGTTATATCAGGGCGAGACTTGCTGTCAACACACCAACCAAAGTCAGTCATGCTTCAGTTGTCTGATGACAGGGGTGACTTGCTGTCAACACACCAACCAAAGTCAGTCAGTCAAGCTACAGTTGTCTGACAGCAGGGGTGACCTCCTATCCTTCCTATATGGTAATGGTTAAGGTGATAGTAGGGGGTGAGGACACCAAGCACAAGGTGCCACTGAAGAACAAGTATGTGGCAATTATATCGTTACACTTCTGTATATTTTTAAGCTTATGCTTCTGTTTGATTCTATTTCATGTTAAGTGCTGTAATTTTAAACATAAGTGCTGGGGGGTGAAAGGGTTAAGACAGTGTACCATTATTGAAAGCAGCACTTTACAAGTTACAAGTGTATCATACACAGCACTGCCAGTCAAAGAACAACATCAGTCAGGTACAGTGTATATTCCAGATGATCTTTATAAATAATGAAAATTATTTTGTCAACCTTTTATTTCAAAAAGAAAAAGGGGGTGGCCAACGTGAAAAACAAACAGCTTACCATGTGAGAGAGCAATTCTCCTTTGAAGCCCTGGAAAAGATAGAGAGAAAAAAATCATGTTATTTTATACACACACAGATTGCTTCCAAACTTCATCTGTCTCATCACTTAGCTCTGCTCACTTCACTTCAGGTTCCACCCATTTTTACCTCCATGCTCGACTGCTTCCACACTTTACCTGTCTCACCATTTAGATCTACTCACTTCATCTCCAGGTTCCACCCATTTACCATGCTCGACTACTTCCACACTGTACCTGTCTCACCACTCAAAGCAAAAGGGTGTGGCTTCAATACTCAGGTTCCACCCACTTTACTTCTATGTTTGATTGCTTCCAAATGTTACCGGTTTCACCACTTAGATCTACTCACTTCATCTCCAGGTTCCACCCATTTTGCCTCTATGCTCAACTACCTCCAGAGACTCTCACAACTTGGATCCAACCATCCTACCTCCAAACTCCACCCTCTTGAATCTTCACTACTTTGAACTCCACCCATCTGACTCCATATTTAGTTTCCCCTTGTCCCCAGCAGCTCCACCCACCAGATTGCCAACTCTGCCCAGTGGAACACCTACACCACCCATCACCAGAACGCCCACACACCATCAGAACACCAACTCCACCCATCACCAGAATGCCCACACCACCCACCAGAATGCCCAAAACACCCACCACCAGAACGCCCACACACCATCAGAACACCAACTCCGACCACCGCCAGAATGCCCACACACCATCAGAACACTACCTCCAACCACCACCAGAATGCCACCACAGTCACCAACAGAACACCCATCAGAATGCCAAATCCACCCACAACAAGAATGCTCAGGTTTACCAACCAAAACACCAACTCCAACCATCAGTGTCTGCTCCACCCACCAGAATGCTCGCTCCACCCACCAAAATGCCTGCTCCACCCACCTGAATGCCCGCACCACCCACCAGAATGCCTGCTCCACCCACCAGAATGCCCGCACCACCCACCAGAAAGCCTGCTCCACCCACCAGAATGCCTGCTCCACCCACCAGAATGCCTGCTCCACCCACCAGAATGCCTGCTCCACCCACCAAAATGCCTGCTCCACCCACCAGAATGCCCACACCACCCACCAGAATGCCTGCTCCACCCACCAGAATGCCTGCTCCACCCACCAGAATGCCCACACCACCCACCAGAATGCCTGCTCCACCCACCAGAATGCCCACACCACCCACCAGAATGTCTGCTCCACCCACCTCAATTTGTTTGAGAAGTGTCTCTTGAGCTTTGCTGGCTTCTTGCGGGGTCTTGGTCACCTCGGCAGGCTTGTCGTCAGGGCCTGGGGAGGAGAGGCGGCGACGCAGGGAAGAGTGGTGATGGAAGGTGTCAACAGCGAACGGCGACTGGCCGATGGCAGCACCTGAGGTGTCGATGCCGCTCTGGGCCGTGCGCTTCACCAAGGCCTGTGACCGTGAGAGTGTGGGCTTGTCAAAGCAACACCCAAACATGCACCACATGCACACACACATTCACACACGCATTCACCACACACATCTGCATCACACACACACACACACACACACACACACACACACACACACACACACACACACACACACATCTGCATCACACACACACACACACACACACACACACACACACACACACACACATCTGCATCACACACACACACACTCACACATACACACACACACATCTGCATACACACACACACCACACACACATTTGCACATATACACACTTAACTTACAAACACCCACACAAGCATGCACACACACAACCACACATCCAACACAAAAGCCTCACTTTGCAAGAGCCATCCTCCTTGGCACCACAATCACAGAAGAAGGATCCAAACTTGGCATAGGAGAGGTCGTGGTCTTTGTGGCACACCTTGGCACACACCGTGCAGACTCCAACACCATCCACCATCTTGCACGTGTGACAGTGGTACCTGTCAACATCAAGGATCAACATCACCTGCCAGTTAAGCTGTATCACAATGGTACCGGTCAACATCAAGGATTGACATCATCTGTCAGTTAAGCTGTATCACAGTGGTACCAGTCAACATCAAGGATTGACATCACCTGCCAGTTAAGCTGTATCACAGTGGTACCGGTCAACATCAAGGATTAACATCACCTGTCCAGTTAAGCTGTATTACAAGTGGTACCGGGGTTTCAACATCAAGGATTGAGCATCATTTCCTGCTCAGCTAAGCTGTATCACAGTGGTACCAGTCAACATCAAGGATGACATCACCTGCCAGTTAAGCTGTATCACAGTGGTACCGTCAACATCAAGGATTGACATCACCTGTCAGTTAAGCTGTATTACAGTGGTACCGGTCAACATCAAGGATTGAGCATCACCTGCCAGCTAAGCTGTATCACAGTGGTACCAGTCAACATCAAGGATTGACATCACCTGTCAGTAAGCTGCATCATGGTGGGTCATATCATACATGGGTTTTGCATCACCTGTCAGTCAAGCTATATCACAATGGGACACGTCCATATATGGGTTTTACATCACCTGTCAGTCAAACTATATCACAGCAGTACCTGTCAACATCAGTTTTGGACACTGCCTGTCAGTCAAGCTATATTACAATGGGACATGTCCATATATGGGTTTTACATCACCTATCAGTCAAGCTCTATGACAGTGGGATATGTCAAGTATATGGGATTCACACGACCTGTCAGTCAAGCTATATCACAGTGGTACCTGTCAACATCAGGGCTTGACATCACTTGTCAGTAGTAAAGCCATATTACATGTCAACATCAGTCAAGCTATTTTACAGTGGTACCTTCAACATCAGGGCCTGACATTAGCTGTGAGTCAAGCCATATCACATGTCAACATCAGTCAAGCTCTATCACCATGGTACCCTCAACATCAGAGCATGACATTACCTGTCAGTCAAGCTATATCACAGTGGAACCTTCAACATCAGGGCATGACATTACCTGTCAGTCAAGCTATATCACAGTGGTACCTTCAACATCAGGGCGTGACATTACCTGTCAGTCAAGCTATATCACAGTGGTACCTTCAACATCAGGGCATGACATTACCTGTCAGTCAAGCTATATTACAGTGGTACCTTCAACATCAGGGTGTGACATTACCTGTCAGTCAAGCTATATTACAGTGGTACAACATCAGGGCATGACATTACCTGTCAGACAAGCTATATCACCATGGTACCTTCAACATCAGGGCATAATATTACCTGTCAGTCAAGCTATATCACAGTGGTACCTTCAACATCAGGGTGTGACATTACCTGTCAGTCAAGCTATATCACAGTGGTACCTTCAACATCAGGGCATGACATTACCTGTCAGTCAAGCTATATCACAGTGGTACCTTCAACATCAGCGTGTGACATTACCTGTCAGTCAAGCTATATCACAGTGGTACCTTCAACATCAGGGCGTGACATTACCTGTCAGTCAAGCTATATCACAGTGGGACCTTCAACATCAAGGCGTGACATTACCTGTCAGTCAAGCTATATCACAGTGGTACTTTCAACATCAGGGTGTGACACTGCCTGTCTGTCAAGCTATATCACAGTGGTACCTTCAACATCAGGGCGTGACATTACCTGTCAGTCAAGCTATATCACAGTGGTACCTTCAACATCAGGGCGTGACATTACCTGTCAGTCAAGCTATATCACAGTGGTACCTTCAACATCAGGGTGTGACATTACCTGTCAGTCAAGCTATATCACAGTGGTACCTTCAACATCAGGGCATGACATTACCTGTCAGTCAAGCTATATCACAGTGGGATGTGTGTACAGGAAACTACTCACCAGTGCTGGTTCATGAACTCCTTTTGGGTGATGGTGAAAGTACACAGCTTGTTGTTCAGTGACTCCTCATCCTGCAATCAATCAATCAGTCCATCAATCAATCAATCAACCGATCAGTCAGTTCATAACAAGCCTGTTAAAACACTGCAGCCAGCTTTATTTCAACATGCTGCAATTTATTTGTTCATAACATACCAAAGCAAAGCTGCAAGATAAACAGCAAGATTTTTTTCCAACAATGGGCTGTATCTTTGGCTGGAAGGGCAATGACATCTGAACTAAAAAGGCCATCACTTTTTCAGCAACTGATCGGCAAGCTCAGTGACTTAGCTGGTTCTTGGATCTTAGCATTCTGTCAACCACACAAGGTCCTCATGCAATACCAGTTCAAAACAAGCCACCAAATCAAAGGCAGTTAGTTCTTGGATGATTTTAGTGGCCTGTTAACGCCACAGGGTCATCTCAGGACCAATAAACACCGTTTTAAATGACCACATTATGGATTGCTTCAAAAAAGACGCATCACTGCTTCTTGAATGAAAGCAGAAGAAGATGGCTAGCCAAAGACCACAGTACAAGTTTGTGCACAAAACAGTCCTCCAGCGAAAAAACAGGTGCAGCACCAGCATGTACAGTATTTACAGCAGGAGGAAGGGGGAGGGGGGGATAATGGGAGGAAGATGGGGAGGGAGGGAGGGAGGAAGGGAGGAAGGGGCAGTGTCAAGGTTGGGGAACAACTCACCGAGTCCTCTCCCCCGGAGTCCTCCTCTTCCTGTGGCATGTCCTCCGCCCAGTCACTGTCTCCGTCCACAGGGGCTGCCGTCTCCACCTCCACCGTGGGTGATGCAGCACCCCCCCTGCACATCACACAATGACATAATACAGCAGCCCCCATGCATGTCACACAATGACAATACAGCACCCCCCTGTACATAATAGCATCATACAGCACCCTCCCTGTACATGACTTAATACAGCGCCCTCCCTATACACAACAGAATGACATAATACAGCACCCTCCCTGTACATAATAATACAGCACCCTCCATGCACACAACAGAATGACATAATACAGCACCCTCCCTGTACATAATGACATAACACAGCACCCTCCCGGTACATAATGACATAATACATCACCCTCCCTGTACACAACAGAATGACATAACACAGCACCTTCCCTGTACATAATGCACAATAGAGCACTCTCCCTGTACACAACAGAATGACATAATACAGCATCTCATCTGCACACAACACAATGACATAATACAACACTTCCCTGGCAAACAACATGCTACAGTACCTTCCTTGCACACAACACAATGGCATACACGATGATCACCGAAAATAAACTAAGTTACACTGGAAGACAATAATAACACAGAGTTAATCTGTGTCAACAGTGTGACTTGTCTGTGTGTCTCTGACAGGCAGTGCGTCTGTGTCTGTGGTTACCTGTCCGCTCCTTTCTTCAAGGCAGCCAGAATCTGGCCGGTGTAGGAAAGCAGACAGCACAGCGTCTCCAGCAGACCAGGCTGAAAACGAGGAAACACACGGTCAAAATGCTAGACACACAGTCAGTAAACTAACGTAACTAGATCCAAACGCAGGAAAGGTTGAGAGAATGCCTCTTTAATATAACACTACACAGAACACAATTTTCAGGGTAAGCCTATTTGTTAAGTGACAGAACAAGACGCTGAGCCTGCTGCCTTCATAACTGCAATCTCTCTCTCTGTCACTCTGCACAACCCCTTTCTGTGCTTAGCAGCAGCCAGAAAATGGAACAAACCTCCCCGCTGTGTGAGGGGAAACAAGGTTCATGACTTGTACTTGTCACACATGACTTACACTCACCACACATGACTTACACTTGTCACACATGACTTACACTTGTCACATGACCTACACTCACCAAATGCGACTTACACTTGTCACACATGATGTACACCTGCCAAACATGGCTTACGCTTGTCACATGACTTACACTTATCACACATGACTTACACATGTCACAAGACCTACACTTACCACACTTGACTTACATAGGCCACAGAGGACTTACATTCATCACACATCACTTGTACATACTGCACATGCTGAGACACATGACATACACTTGACACATGTCACTTACACTCATCACGCATGATTTATGCTTGTCACACACCACTTACATTGCTTGGTTTTCCACTCTGTGCCAAGTGCTCCTGGACCTCCTTCTCCGAAAGATGAACCTTGCTGCAAAACATAAATATATTGCCATAAATCATGTAAAGATTTTTTTACATATTGCCATACATTATGTGTATCACTTATAACAAAAATAGCACTGCATTTCGGAGGACAACAAAATCTTTCATTCAAGCATATTTTCAGATGGAAAAATTAACATAATTATGCACTCTGAAAACACATCAATAATTTCCCTCAATGCATGCCAACTTTACAAAACCACTGGGAGGGATGGGGGAGGTGGGAGGAGAGGGGTAAAAACTCTGAGCATGACATATGATGTCTTACTACCAAACAAATTTGAGCTGTGCTCAATGGGATAAGCTGTCCATTATGATGACGCTGTCTTTTGATGACTTTTGATATTGTTTTGATAACTTCCAGAAGCAGAAGACCACGGTGCCTGAACAGACATGCGGCTTAGTTGTGCCAAAAGAAAACACACACCATAACACAATAGAGCAATTTCGTTTCACACAGCAGGACACAATACAACCCCCCACCCCCCACCCAGGCAACACAATGACATAATAAAGCACCTCTACTGCACACAACACAATGACATCATACACCCCTCCCCATCCCCCACCAGACAAAATTCCCCATCACGCAACAGAAGAACATGATACAACCGCCCACCCCATAAGCACCTGTTTAATAATTATTTCTAAACTGTTTTTTACAACCATGCCTATCCCCTCGTCCAACGCTGAGTGAGTGTGTGTGTGTGTGTGTGTGTGTGTGTGTGTGTGTGTGTGTGTGTGTGTGTGTGTGTGTGTGTATGTGTGTGTGTGTGTGTGTGTTGTTAATGTTATTGTAAAGCGCCCTGTGCTCCCACCTCATGTGGTAGATGGGCGCTCTAGAAATCCTCTTTATCGTTATTATAAGCAACACAATGACATAATACAGTACCTCTACTGCACACAACACAATGACATAACACAACCCATCCCCACCCCCAAATACAACGCAGTAGAGCACTTTCCCTTCACACAACAGGACATACCCCCCCCCCCCCCAATACATAACACAATAACATATTACAACATCTCCCCTGCACACAAAGCAACTGGCAAGCAGGGTATTTGTATACACACTGACCCAACACAGACAGTAACCAGCACTGAGGACAGGTAACATCACTGACCAGAGGTCAAGCCAAGCCGTGGTGGCCTGAAAGAGGTGGAGGTGGCCAGTGCCATTGCCGGCGGCAGCCAGCGTGTGCATCACCATCATCAGCTCGGGGAACCCCGACAGGTCCCCTCCGCCAGCCTTCAGCAGCGGCACTCCCATGGGGATGAGGGCGTTGAGCACTGCCATGGCGACGTCATCCCCAACAAGGCTGAAATGAGACAGCGGTCATCGTCACAAAAACCATGGGGCTGAGGGCGCTGAGCACAGCCATGGCAACATCATCCCCAACAAGGCATTCATCTTCACTCTCTTCTTTTAAGTCAAAACTGAAAACCCTATCTCTTCTCCTCTGCATACAGATCTGTCATTTTACCAATCCATCACCAGTAATGCATGTATTTGTAGTGTATGTGTGTGTGTGTGTGTGGTGTGATGAAATGAGTGTATCCTTATATCTTTATAAACGCCGTGGGCTCTTAATCTTATGAGATGGGGGCACCATAAACAATCTATTATTATTATTATTATTAAATGAGACAGAGGTCATCATTGCAGAAACCATGGGGATGAGGGCACTAAGCACTGCCATGGTAACATCATCCCCAGTAAACCTAAAATGGTAAAAAGGTCATCACAGCAGGAACCATGGGAATGAGGGCAGAAAGCGTTGTCACGGCAACATTGTTCCACTCCTCTACTGACCCAACTCCTGGATGATGCTAGGGGCAACACCCACCCACCCCTCAACTGATCTGGAGTCTGACACTGTGCAGCATGTAGCTGCCCCCTGCTGACCTTCCCATCTCACCCCTCCACTGACCTGGACTCCATGATAATGCCAGTGACATCACCCACCCCACCCTTCTGCCAGCCTGGACTCCCACCCCACTACTGACCTACACTGGACTCCCACCCCTCTACTTATATAAACTCCTTGATTCCCACCCCTCTCCTGACTCCTCAACTCCCACCCCTAAACTGACCTGGACTCCTCAACTCCAATCCCTAAACTGACCTGGACTCCCAGACTCCCACCATCTACTGACCTAGACTCAACTCCCACCCCTAAACTGACCTGGACTCCTGGACGCCCACCCATCTACTGACCTGGACTTCTCAACTCTCACCCCTCTACTGACCTGGACTCCTCAACTCCCACCCCTCTACTGACCTAGACTCCTCAACTCCCACCCCTCTACTAACCTAGATTCCTCAACTCCAACCCTTAAACTGACCTGGACTCCTGGACTCCCACCCATCTACTGACCTGGACTCAACTCCCCTGACCTGGACTCCCACCCATCTACTGACCTAGACTCCTTAACTCCCATCCCTAAACTGACCTGGACTCCCACCCATCTACTGACCTAGACTCCTCAACTCCCATCCCTAAACTGACCTGGACTCCCACCCATCTACTGACCTAGACTCCTCAACTCCCATCCCTAAACTGACCTGGACTCCCACCCATCTACTGACCTGGACTCCTTGACAATGTAGAGTGTGAGGCTCTGCAGCAGGTATCTGTTCTGTTTCACCGTGTTCTCCTCTTCCTCCTCCTGCACACATCAACAGTCATCCTAATTTCCAAATCACTGCTGCTTTTAGGCTAACTCCTTCATTCAACTGGTTCAATGACGCACATTTCAGAAAGACATTGAGAAAAGGGTTTTGAAGGTTATGCAGCTTCTCAAAGAAGGCAAACTCATTCGGGGGTAGGCTGTGCCACACTTCTCACTACCAAAGAAAGGCAGCTGTATGACGGGAACACTAGAGGACAGGAAAGGTTCTCACCACCACAGAAAGGCAGCTGTATGAAGGGAACTCACTGGGGGATAGGTTGTGCTACACTTCTCACCCATACAGGAAGCCAATGGGAAGCCAGCTGCTTGCTGAAAGAGCTGCTCTCACTGGTATACAACAGCTGTTTTCATACCATACAGCTTGTAAAAGAAAAGTGGACTGAGAAGCCCAGACTGGTATGTATCAGTCAGTGTTCTACATCCCCCTTCATAGACTCCTGTGGATGTGGATGTATTGTGCCAGATATGCCAGTCAAGGGCAGTGACCAAGCAGATAGACTTGTGGGTAACATAACCACCACAAGTAGTAGCTTGCATCTTGGAAGAACTAAAGTGTTGAGGAGTTTGAGACTTTACCTCCTGGCATAATGCCAAGTACATTGCACATTAGACTGCATTACATTACATTGGAGGGGAGAAGCATAAAAAGAGGAAGCACTCAACAGTCTTTCTTGAAAGGACTAGAAAGGCATATCATTAATCAGACAAACACTGAAACTGTCCAATGAACACTGAAACCGTTTCAAAGGCAACACCGGGGAAGCTTCTGACAGACAGGGTGGAGTGCTTATGGGCTTTCCCAAGTACATAGATAACATCCTGAACTGAACTCAACTGAACTCAGACTGTCAGATGAACACTGAAACTGTTTCAAAGGCAACACCGGGAAAGCTTCCGACAGACAGGGTGGAGTGCATATGGGCTTTCCCAAGTACACAGATAACATCCTGAACTCAAATGAACTGAATTTACTAACAAAGTTGTAACAAATTAACATGCTTCCTAACCCACACTCCAAGCATTGCTTTCCGGCACCTTCCTCCAAACTCTGCCAGATTTAGTTACACCACTGAAGGGGCACTCTTTATCTCTGCGCAGCTGTCCACCGACACGGTCAGCGCCCTCTGAAAGGTTCAGGTACTGATAAGACTGTGGAAGCAACCTAGTGCCCTAGCACGCATGTAAACATAAGGCGCATTCACCCCAAGTAAAAAAAGAGTTCCATCTCGATTCAAATGAATTTTGGTTTTATTTGAACTGGCATAAGCAACATGGTCAGTTATAAAACAAACGTCTGATATAATTTGAGTTGTTTGTAACAAACTTACTACTGTTTGAGCACCAACAAAAAACTGCTCATTAGCTGACAGTTTTCTGGACCCTATGGTGTAACTAAATATGGCAGTGGTTGAAGGAAGGATGTCGTAAACCAGTGCTTGGAGTTTGTTCCTAACCCTGTGTGTAATCTAGGAAAAGTACCTGGGGTGGTTTGAAGATCTTGTAGAGCAGCGACTGCAGGACCACAGGGTCCACAGTGGACAGACCGGACAGACAGCCGCACAGCTCACCATAGCTCTTGTCACTGTTCTCCTTGTCCGCTGAAAACCGAGGACAGGGGTACTGTTTTTAATTCTGACAGGGCACAGGTACAGGTTTTCCTTGTGCAAATCAAAGCAGAAATGGAAAACAGACTATGTAAGGGAAACCAAAAAAGCATTGTTTTTGTTTTGCCCGCGTCAGTGTGTGTGTGTGTGTGTGTGTGTGTGTGTGTGTGTGCGTGCGTGCGTGCATGCATGTGTGTGCATGTATGTGTGCGTGTGTGCATATATCTGTGTGAATGCATGCATGCATGCACATGTGCATGTTTCAAAGCATGTGGATGTTTTTGGCAGACTGACCCAGCTGGAAGAGTTTGTTGAAGAGTTTGAGCACTTTGGTGATGAACGTGGGGCTCACTCCCTCACGGGCGACGGACAACAGAAGACTGGTCAGGTCTGAAAAACAAACAATTATGTCCACTTGAACAACCTCCAAATTTACAGCTCATCACTAAAAATGTCAGACCAAATGGGCAGACAGTTGACCTACCATCACTTTCACAGGAATGTAGAAAACACAGCTATTGACAGCTCTCAAGGTCAGGTAGGTCACCAGCAGAGGAAGAGTAGACAGCAAGGAAGACACAGCTGACCTACCAGCAGTGGAAGAGTAGAAGGCAAGGAAGACAGACACAGCCAACCTACCAGCAGTGGAAGAGTAGAAGGCAAGGAAGACAGACATAGCCAACCTACCAGCAGTGGAAGAGTAGAAGGCAAGGAAGACAAAACCAGCCGACCTACCAGCAGAGGAAGAGTAGAAGGCAAGGAAGATAGACACAGCTGACCTACCAGCAGAGGAAGAGTAGAAGGCAAGGAAGACAGACACAGCCAACCTACCAGCAGAGGAAGAGTAGAAGGCAAGGAAGACAAAACCAGCCGACCTACCAGCAGAGGAAGAGTAGAAGGCAAGGAAGACACAGCTGACCTACCAGCAGAGGAAGAGTAGACAGCAAGGAGACACCAGCTGACCTACCAGCAGAGGAAGAGTAGAAGGCAAGGAAGACAGACACAGCTGACCTACCAGCAGAGGAAGAGTAGAAGGCAAGGAAGACAGACACAGCTGACCTACCAGCAGAGGAAGAGTAGAAGGCAAGGAAGACAACACAGCCGACCTACCAGCAGAGGAAGAGTAGAAGGCAAGGAAGACAAAACCAGCTGACCTACCAGCAGAGGAAGAGTAGAAGGCAAGGAAGACACACACAGCTGACCTACCAACTGAAGAAGAGTAGAAGGCAAGGAAGACACACACAGCCGACCTACCAGCAGAGGAATAGTAGAAGGCAAGGAAGACACACACAGCCGACCTACCAGCAGAGGAAGAGTAGAAGGCAAGGAAGACACACACAGCCGACCTACCAGCAGAGGAAGAGTAGAAGGCAAGGAAGACACACACAGCCGACCTACCAGCAGAGGAAGAGTAGAAGGCAAGGAAGACACACACAGCCGACCTACCAGCAGAGGAAGAGTAGAAGGCAAGGAAGACACACACAGCCGACCTACCAGCAGAGGAAGAGTAGAAGGCATGGAGGGCACGTGCGCCGGGCGCGGTGTCCAGGATGGAGTCCATGAAGCGGACACACTCCTGCAGAATCTTCTCATCCAGACCGCTGCAAGCACAACATGAGCACATTCTGAAGACAGTTCATAGGTAACAACAGGGGGAATTTGGTAAGCAATCACAATATCAGCACAAGTTCACAGGTAACAAGAGGGGAAATTTAGTAACCAGCAAGAGAGTATCCATCACAACCAGCTTTCCTGGAGGTCACAGCCCATTATTCCAACAGGGGGAACCTGTACAAAATACGCGTAGCTCACTTTTAAAACAAAACCTTTTTTTTCCGTGTGTGTGTTGGGGGGAGGGTTGTTTGTCTTTCCATATGGTGCTTTGTGTGGGTTGTTTGGGAGGAACTGTGCTCTGCATGTGTATAGAATATTATATTTAGGTTAATATGTATCATGTGAGCACTCAGGGCATTGATGAGTGCATGACAAATGTATACAGACAGATAAGTATACAGACACTTTCTTACAAGTAGCCTACAGAATCCGGGCATGAGGATCACAGCCTCCTGGCGTGAGGGCCACAGCCTATCACAGAACTTCTGCAGGAACGTCATGAGTAAGTTGGTGTTTTACGCCCAGTCAACCGGTACGGTTATATCAGGGTGTCATGAGTAAGATGTTACAAGCCCCCTCTCCTTCCAGCAGCAAGGACTTGCTCCATCACTTCCACACCAACTTCAAAGACCCTGTCAGTAAATCTCCCCACGCTGCACATTTTCCCACCTAGTCTACACAAAGGATGACCCACCTCTCAGCATCCGAGTAGGTGACGATGATGTCGTGGCAGACGGAAACGCCATGTTCGTACATCATCTGGTTGAACTCATCCCCGTCCATGGGTCCAATGAGTTTCTCCAGGGCAAAGGTCACCTGTTCGGGAACACAGCACTTGGTTGCAACATTACAGTCAAACGCAATCGTCATGGAATAACACTTCACTCATCCGCAAAGCAGTCATGATTGCTAAAGCCCTATAGTAGTCATCACAGCCCCTCCCTCAAGTGGTTGCTCATTCGCTACATAACATGCAAAGTTGACCCCAGAGAAGTACTGGCAGGAACCAAGATCCACGGAGGTGGGGGCGGGGGGGGGGGGGGGAAACTACATCCATCAAGTGATTATCACTAAACCCTCCTCCGAGTGCAGCACACTTTATGTCGACAGATGAGATGGACTAGACACTCAGTCCAGTATTCCTGCCAGACCAGGAGACAAAGTAAAGTGCTGACTCAGGGATGAGCCAGACCCCCCCCAAAAAAAACCCTCCCCCCCCCCCCCCCCCCCCCAACCCTCTCTTGCGCCAAACTCTAGCCAATGAATGTCAGGGTGAGAACCCCTTGGCCACTTCGCCTCCAACAGACATCAGTCCTCTAGAGAACACTCACCGATTCCACCAGGTGCTCGGTGGTGGCATCAAAGAGAAGGGGCAGCATGACTTTGACATGGACCTTGCCCACGCTGCTGTCAGGGCACCACCTGCAGCAAAATCACTCTTTTTACAGCAACATCACCTCTTCACAACTCTCTCTTTCTCACACACACACACATACATACACACAGACACACACATGTGTTGCAAAGGGCACAGTCACGCACACAGACAGTGCACACACACCTCTCTCTCAGCAAATACATGCACCTCTTTCTTTCCTTCATGCACACACACCTCTCTCTCCTTCACACACACACTGCAAGTTTACAGTCTAATGAGAGCCAACAGCACACACACACACACGCACACACACACACACTGCAAGTTTACAGTCTAATGAGAGCCAACAGCACACACACACACACGCACACACACACACGCACACACACTGCAAGTTTACAGTCTAATGAGAGCCAACAGCACACACACACACACACACACACACACACACACACACACCACACACACACACACACACACTGCAAGTTTACAGTCTAATGAGGAGCCAACAGCCCACACACACACTGCCAGTTTACAGTGTAATGAAAGCCAATGGCACACACCTCTCTCCTTCACACATATTCTGCATGATTACAGTCTAATGAAAGCAAACAGCACACACATGCCTCTCTCTCCTTTACACACACTCTGCAAGTTTACAGCGTAATGAAAGCCAGCAGCACACACATGCCTCTCTCTCCTCCACAAGCACATACGCACATACACACCACACACAAACACACAGCTACAGTCTACTCACGTCAAGAGATTGTTGCTGAAATTGACCAGAGAGCCCAACACATGACGGATCGAAGCATTGATGCAGAAGCTCTGCTGGCCTGAAAACAAACATCACATACAAATATGACATACTCACAAATACTGCACACTCACAAACATGACATGGCACACTCACAAACACAACTCTCACAAACATGACATGGCACACTCACAAACACAACTCTCACAAACATGACATGGCACACTCATAAACAAGACTCACAAGCATGACGCAGCACTCACAAATGTGACCCTCACAAACATGTGTGATCCCGTATTGCAGTCTTACAACAGAATAATCCTGTGTTGTGGTTTTACCACAGAATGATCCTGTGTTACGTGGTCTTACCAGAAAGTGTGATCCTGTGTGTCTGTAAAGCAGTTCTAGCAGTGTGATTTTGTTATGTTGGTTTAGCAATCTTACCAGAGTGTGATCATGTGCGTTGTTCAGCAATCTTACCAGTGTGATCATGTGTGTTGGTTCAGCAATCTGACCAGAGTGTGATCATGTGTGCTGTTCAGCAATCTTACCAGAGAGTGTGATCATGTGCGTTGTTCAGCAATCTTACCAGAGAGTGTGATCATGTGTGTTGGTTCAGCAATCTTACCAGAGTGTGATCATGTGTGTTGTTCAGCAATCTTACCAGAGTGTGAAATCATGTGTGTTGGGTTTTTTCAGCAATCTGACCAAAGAGTGTGATCATGTGTGTTGTTCAGCAATCTTAAAAGAGAGTGTGATCACGTGTGTTGTTCAGCAATCTTACCAGTGTGATCATGTGTTGGTTCAGCAATCTTACCAGAGTGTGATCATGTGTGTTGGTGTGTTGTTCAGCAATCTTACCAGAGTGTGATCATGTATGCTGTTCAGCAATCTTACCAGAAAGTATGATCATGTGTGTTGTTCGGCAATCTTACCACAGAGTGTGATCATGTGTGTTGGTTCAGCAGTCTTACCAGAGAGTGTGATCATGTGTGCGCTGTGAATGGCGTCCATGTAGCTCTCACAGGGAATAGTGTCGTTGGCGAAAGCATTCCTCTGAAAAGAGCACATAAATAAACATTCAGTAGGACCAGCAACAGAGACATGCACCAGTCTCCACCAACACACCCAACACTCATCACAACTGACACCAAATCACTATAGTATAAATGAAAGGAAACTCATTCCCAGCAGCACTACCTGACTTGGATACACACACAAAACACACATCCCTCATTTCTCTCTCTTTCAAACACACACACACATCCCTCATTTCTCTCTCTCTCACACATACATCACACACACACATCACTCATCTCTCTCTCACACACACATATCACACATTTCTCTCTGTGTATCACATCACACATTTCTCACACACACACACACTCACACATGCATGTACACACAGACACACGCACGCACGCACACACACACACAAACTCACCCAGGCATACATGGGCGGAAACTCATTGACAGAACAGCTGCTCCACTTCTCAACTGCGTTCTTCACAGGACTGGGCAGCAGTGACATCATCACGGCCCCAAAGCCAGCCATCTTGCTGCTGCGTGTTGATCCGAAACTCAGGACACGGCTGTAGGCCTTCAGTCTTTGAGGAGTCATCGTCTTGTCATCCGACTCCGACACCTCCAGCAGCACACACGACCTACACAACCAGGTAATGTACAGAATTTGCCGGTTGTGTCCAGGATTATATCTATGCTAGGCTATTTTGCCAGCTGTACCAGGCACAATGTCTGAATATCTTTGCCAGATGTACCAGGTACAATGCCTGAATATCCTTGCCAGATGTACCAAGGACTATGTCTGAACATCTCTGCCTGCTCCATTGGGTACTGTGTCCAGCCAAAACACATTTGCCTGCATTGGGCTTTATGTCCAATCGAAACATTTTTGTCTGTCATTCTACCCCAACCAGAACAATTGGAGTTTTCAATCCACTTGAAACAATGTAGTGCTTTTTCATGGATTCAAAAGATACTAACTAATGATTACCACCACCTTAAGTCCATATTCAGACACTTGTGTTTTTTCATGGATTCCAAGGTAGATTGCCTCTACTTTTATGTTCACATTCTGTCATCTTCCTCCATCCACCACCCCCACCCCAATTTGTTCCCCACATCTACCAGTGAGAGAGAAATAAACTACCACCCACCTGTGGTTGATCACAATCTCTGCTCTGTCAATGTGAATGAGCAACACTGGGCAAACTTCTGACAGACTGGGTGAAGAGCAGATGTGGGGTTTTGAGGGTGCACAGACAGCCCTTTGAAAACAGGGCTTTTCAAAGTGCACAGACACCCCTTTGAAAACAGGGCTTTTCAAAGTGCACAGACACCCCTTTGAAAACAGGACTTTTCAAAGTGCACAGACACCCCTTTGAAAACAGAGCTTTTCAAAGTGCACAGACACCCCTTTGAAAACAGGGCTTTTCAAAGTGCACAGACACCCCTTTGAAAACAGGACTTTTCACAGTGCAAAGATACCCCTTTGAAAACAAACTTCTGACACACAAGGTGGAGTGTACATGGGTTTTCAGAGTGTACAGATACCCCTTTGAGCCGACCTCAATGACCAGCTGAATTTCACTTACCAGTCTGACTCCTGCTGCAAGTCCTTACAAGCACACATATGCAAGCATGTATGCACGCAGTCAGGACAAAAAACAAAAGCTCAACAACAACAATGAAAAAATGGAGGGGGGGGGGAAGTGGAGATAAAAATTTAAAAAAGTATTAGCTGCCTACTTGACAAAGATGCTGTAGGCCTCAATGAGGTTGTAAATGGCTGGCATGAGGTCCGCCACCAAATCTGGGTTTTTCCTGGGGTCAGCAGGCGTGACGTCCACTGCCAGATCCGCATTTTTCCTGGGTTCAGACTCTCCCTGCACGCAACAAAACCAACAGGTGAATTTTTGTTTGGGTCAAACTCATGTACAACCACACCAATACCACAATTCTAGCTCCTTATAACCTCATTGCCAAAATCCTTGTTACTAACTACAGTTAAAACTAGGCATGGAACGGACTTAGACAAGGGCAGCAGTGAGACTGACCAATCGGTGCCACTGTAACACACAGGACCAAACAAACTGCATCACAGGACCAAGGAAGACGTACATTTAAAGTCTATCTTGTGCAAACAGCAACATAAAAAGCATTCTCAATAATTATGTTCCTGTGTTTTGCTTCTTGCTCTACTTTTCATTTCTCAGACTCCCACAGCCCTATTGCCCTATTGCGCCAAAACATTTTCGTCTCTCATACTCGCCACCTTCAAAGCTGCCAAGGAAGACATACATTTAAAGTCTATCTCATGCAAACAGCAACATAAAAAGCATTCTCGATAATTATGTTCCTGTGTTTTGCTTCTTGCTCTACTTTTCATTTCTCAGACTCCTACAGCCCTATCGCGCCAAAACATTTTCGTCTCTCATACTCGCCACCTTCAAAGCTGCCAAAATACAACTAAGAACCTGCTTGGCCAACACCGGTAGTGCTCCAAACAGCCAACAAAATGAAAAGCATGGTTTCATCTGTCATTTATCTGTGATGTATCTGACATCTGACACATCATTACGATTCCGCAAGACAGACATACATTGGTGTTTCTCAACCACAGCACCCTGATATAACCACACTGGTTGACTGGGCGTAAAACACCAATTTACTTACTTATTTACTCTCAACCACAATAGTGCTTCTACTATAAAACAGTGGGTGAAAAGCCTGACATGGTTCAACATTCATCTGTGGCCTACGTGGCATCTCACACACTGCTATGAATCCCCAAGGCAGACACACAGTGGTGTTTGCAGGGATCATGTTTCATACGCGCACCCTGACCCAGAGCTGCACCACAAACGTGTTGCGCTTCATGTACAAAACACAGTGCAAAGTAATGCAATGCAGCGCAAAGCAAGACAACACACCAGCCGTCTTACCGAAGTGGCAGCAAAGGTGGCGTCAAGGGCAACCTGAACCTTGGCAACAACAGCGTCAAGGATGAGGATGGTGGAGAGACCCGGCAGCTCCTTCCTTGGCAGCAGGTCTTTGTTAGCCACCAAGGGCAGCACCGCAATCTGCAAACACAAACACACACACTTGATAACAAAGAACAGAATCAACACACACAAATTCTATCTGCATGCAACAGAAACTATTTCTGCAAGCCGTCACCAAGTATCTCTCAGTCGCGGTTCATTCAGCTGTCAATGGGTACCTGTCAGTCATGGTTCATAAAGGTGTCAATGGGTACCTGTCAGTCATGGTTCATAAAGGTGCCAATGGGTACCTGTCAGTCATGGTTCATAAAGGTGTCAATGGGTACCCATCAGTCATGGTTCATGAAGGTGTCAATGCATACCCATAAGTCATGGTTCATCAAGGTGTCAATGGGTCAGTCATGGTTCATAAAGGTGCCACTGGGTACCTGTCAGCCATGGTTCAACAAACTGTCAATTGGTACTTGTCACTCATGATTCACTCAGCTGTCAAAGGTATTCTGTTAGTCATGGTTCACTCAGCCATCAATGGGTACCTGTCAGTCGTGTCAATGGGTACTTGTCACTCATGGTTCATTCAGCTGTCAATGGTAACCTGTCAGTTGCAGTTCACTCAGCTATCACCTGTAACCTGTCAGTCACAGTTCACTCAGCTATCACCTGTAACCTGTCAGTTACAGTTCACTCAGCTATCAACTGTAACCTGTCAGTCACCGTTCACTCAGCTGTTAATGGCTGCATCTCAGACACTGTTCACACAGCCATCAATGGGTACCTCTCAGACACTGTTCACACATCCATCAATGGCTACCTGTCAGACACTATTCACACATCCATCAATGGGTACCTGTCAGTCACAGTTCACACATCCATCAATGGGTACCCGCCAGCCACAGCTCACTCAAATGTCAATGGATACCTGTTCCGGGGTAGAGAGTCACCAGCAAACATGAAATTTCTAGAGAGAACAAGGGGCAGAACAGGAATACAGAACAGAGAACACGGAGCAGAGCAGAGAACAAGGAGCAGAGCAGAGAACAAGCAGCAGGAATGAAGAACACAGATCATAGAACAAGGAACAGAGCAGGGAACAAGCAGCAGAGAACAAAGAACATAGCAGGGAACAAGCAGCAGAGAACAAGGAACACAGCAGGGAACAAACTGCAGAGAACAAGGAACACAGCAGGAAACAAGCAGCAGAGAACACGGAACACAGCAGGGAACAAGCAGCAGAGAACAAAGATCCTAGAACAAGGAAGAGAGCAGGGAACAAGCAGCAGAGAGCAAGGAACAGAGCAGGAACAAGGAACATTGAACAAGGCGCAGAGAACAAAGAACAAGACAGGAATGAAGCATCATTGCTGAGTACAAGAAGCAGCAGAGCAGAGAGGAAAAGGCAGAGCTGACCTGATCCTTGATGAACTTCATGGCCAGTGCGATGTCGTAGCTGATGTCGCTGGTGGCTTTGGCGGCCGCCGCCAGCTTCCTCTCTGCCACCTGGCTGGTCAGGCCTTGCTTCATCAGACAGTCCTGGTCATCAGCAGGGAGGCACACCATTAAACAGGTTCTTCACCAGTATCATGGTCAGAGAGAGACAGAGAGATGGCAAGATTCTGTGTGTGTGCGTGTGTGTGTGTGTGTGTGTGTGTGTGTGTCCGCGTACATGTGTGCGAGCACGCCTGTGTGCAAAAGAGACAAAGGAACATGAAGCAAGCTATGTAACGTAAATTAACTTGTGTATTTTTGTAAAGCCTGAGTATGTTACTGATATTCTGCCTATAGTCCTACCCTCCACCCCCACCCATTTTCCTGGCTTGTTTGTTCATATTGTTGCTTTTCTTTAAACATGTTTAGTGCTGGGAGTGCACATGTATATCAAAGCAGGACTCAACACACTTGAAACTTAATTATTATAATAACCTTTTAGCACATACACACCAGAAACTTTCTCATTATAACAATCTTTTAAACACATACACACCAGAAGCTTACTTATCATTATGATCTTTCAAACACACACACACCAGAAACTTAATCACTGTTATGATCTTTTAAACACATATACAATAAACACATACATACACCATCTCCACCAGTACCCCCCATACACATCAAACACCCGGCATAGACATAAAGCAGGACCAATTTTACCTTGAAGCATCACTAACTCAAACACCTTGGTCTAAGCCGTCATCAAAGCTCCATTCTGTCTGACCTATCTCCTAAGGTAAATGCAATCCCATACCCATGGTAAGAAATCAAAATGTAAACGCTTGTGATGCTAGAAGAGAGAGACATCACATGACTGGACACACTACTACCAGAGCTGTATTAGCAAACACAAAGCTGCCTTCCCCATCTAAAACACACACACACACACACATATGCATACACACACACCACATATACTCACAGTTTTTTCGCACCCACACCCACACACGCATACACACACACCACGTGCATTCACTCACAGTTTTTTTCTCTCCAAAATATTGTTTAGAACCATTCAAACAAAATAACAGCCGGTACATCTGACCAATTGCTGATTTTGCTTTCAGTACATGCTTATCTTATCCAGTAAAATACCATAAACGACTGGTTAACACAACCCTGTAGAGAGCAAACCCTGTAGAGTGCACTGAGTCTGTTGGGAAGCAAAGAACAGCACAACATGAGAGCAATCAATCAGTCAGCCCCTAACCCTAACCTTGAGTCCATGGCCACTGACCTTCAGCCAGGGAGCGAAGACCTTGTGAGCCAGGCGCGGGACCCAGCGCAGGGTGTGCAAGATGTAGCCGTTGCCCATGGAGATGGTGCCCGCCGCCAGCGTGTCCACGTAGGCCACAGACGGGGGCAGGCAGGCCAGCAGGCGCCACACCAACAGGAAGTGGTAATGCATGGCAGAGGCATCCTGGGAAAAAACATCAGTGGTGAACATACCAAGGTGCAGCATGGAATGCCACTCTCTCGCAACGGAATGGGTGCTTTGCATATTGTCGTTTTAATTATTATGAACAGAACCGAACCATTGTCATATTATTTTGCTGTGTAATTTATAACAGATTTGTAAAAACTCTGTTTCCCTTTTCCTTCTTTTTTTCCAGAAAGTTTTCCAAAACTAAGGGTCTGACTATGAACATCGAAAGGCAATAAAGTCATGATAGCACATCAGTGTATGTGAGCAGGTAGTATAAATGGGTATGTGACAGGTCGTGTTACACAATTTACAGTGTATGTCAACAGCATTACAGTGTATGTGATAGATTGTATGTGAAAGTAGAGTGCATGTGGACAGGTAGCATTAGAGTGCATGTGGACAGGTAATAATAGTGTATGTGAACAGCAACTGGAAATATGTGGACAGGTCACATTAGAGCGTGTATAGACAGATAGCAATAGATTGCACTGCGAACAAGTAGCATTAGTGTATGTAAACAGATAATTATTATTGATCGCGTTTATATAGCGCTATTCTCCGCTCTCAAGCAGACTCACTGCGCTCGCATGTGATTCTACATGAGTGAATAGCTTTTTATAGCGCGTTTTTTGAATATCCACCGAAGTGGTGTACTTACAGCGCTGGCATGGTTGGTGCCACAAGAAACTGCTGCCATCTCGGCACGTTCTGTGTCCACCATAATGAGAGTTTATATGTCCAGGTAACAAGAGATTGTATGTGAAGAGACCACAACGGAGTGTCTGTGGAGAGACAGCACTAGAGTGTTTGAGAAGCCATAGAACTAGAGTGTGTGTGTGAAGAGATAGGACTAGAGTGTCTGTAAAGTGAGAGCACTAGAGTGTCTGTAAAGTGATAGCAATAGAGTGTCTGTAAAGTGATAGCACTAGAGTGTCTGTAAAGTGATAGCAATAGAGTGCGATAGCACTAGAGTGTCTGTGAAGAGATTGCAATTGAGTGTTTGTGGAGAGATCGCAATTGAGTGTTTGTGGAGAGATTGCAACTGAGTGTTTGTGGAGAGATGGCACTAGAGTGTAAAGCGGCAGCAGTCGAGTGTTTGTGAAGAGATTCTAACCAGTGGGGACAGCTTGTGCTTGGTGAGGTCGCAGCGAGAGCCTGCCATCAGCAGCTTGATGCAGGCGGTGTACAGCTGGTTGTAGTCCAGGGTGTCCGGGTTAGACAGCAGGCAGCTGCTGGCCTGCAAAACACAGTCACTGTCTTTACACAGGGTGTTTTTACACTAGGTGGTTGACACAGGGTGTCTTTACAGAAGGTGTACACTGGGTGGTTTTACACAGGGTGTTTTTACACTAGGTGGTTGACACAGGGTGTCTTTACAGAAGGTGCACACTGGGTGGTTTTACACAGGGTGTTCAGGTTAGACAGCAGGCAGCTGCTGGCCTGCAAAGCACAGTCACTGTCTTTACACAGGGTCTTTACAGGGGGTGTTTTTACACTAGGTGGTTTACACAGGGTATCTTTACAGAGGGTGTACACTGGGTGGTTTTACACAGGGTGTTCAGGTTAGACAGCAGGCAGCTGCTGGCCTGCAAAGCACAGTCACTGTCTTTACACAGGGTCTTTACAGAGGGTGTTTTTACACTAGGTGGTTTACACAGGGTATCTTTACAGAGGGTGTACACTGGGTGGTTTTACACAGGGTGTTCAGGTTAGACAGCAGGCAGCTGCTGGCCTGCAAAACACAGTTAGTTACTGTCTTTACAGAGGGTCTTTACAGAGGGTGTTTTTACATTGGGTGGTTTACACAGGGTGTCTTTACAGATGGTGTGCACTGGGTGGTTTTACACAGGGTGTTCAGGTTAGCAGGCAGCTGCTGGCCTGCTAAACCATCACTGTCTTTACACTGGGTGGTTTACACAGGGTGTCTTTACACTGGGTGGTTTTACACATGGTGTTGTGGTTAGACAGCAGGCAGCTGCTAGCCCACAAAACACAGTCACTGTCTTTACACATGGTCTTTCTTTACAGAGGGTGTTTTTGCACTAGCTGGTTACACAGGGCATCTTCACAGAGGGTGTACACTGGGTGGTTTTACACATGGTGTCAGGGTTAGACAGCAGATAGCTGCTATTCTGCACAGCACAGTCACTGTCTTTACAGGGTGGTTTTACACTGGGTGTCTTTACACGAGTCTACAATTTTAAATGCATTTAGGCCAGTCAGATAGCCTTATCTGCACTTCACATTTTCTGATTTGTTTAGTGTCATCACTGTTTAAAAGATAAAAGTGATTAGGGTGGCTATTTGCTCTTCATACATGCAAGCCATGATCAACAAATGACAAATCTAGTGTCTGCATGTTGCCCATGGTTACTGACCAGACCAACAAATGACAAACTGAATGTCTGCACATTGCACACGGTTACTGACCAGACTAACAAATGACAAACTAAGTGTCTGCATGTTGCACACAATTACTGACCTGACCAACAAAAGACAAACTGTTTGCACATTGCTCATGGTTACTGATGTGACCAACAAATGACAGTGTCTGCACATTGCATATGGTTACTGACCAGACCAACAAGTGACAAACTGAGTGTCTGCACATTGCACATGGTTACTGACCAGACCAACAAATGACAAACTGAGTGTCTGCACATTGCACATCATTACTGACCAGACCAACAAATGACAAACTGAGTGTCTGCACATTGCACATGGTTACTGACCAAACCAACAAATGACAAACTGAGTGTCTGCACGTTGCACGTACCAGTCCATCAATCTTTGGCAGGTCCTGGGTAGTGGCATCTGCTGGCCCCAAGTTGTAGAACCGCGGCTTCAGGGACCCTACTGAAACACAGGCCAAGCAGCTGGGTGAACACCTGTTCGATGAACAATCTTTATGACTTTTTCCCCTGCCAAGCAGTTGTTTGTACAGATGAGCTAATCATCACCTTCACCGAAAAAGCTCTTGGCTGTTCTCTTCAGAGAAAAGACAGGCAACGGTCAATGTCTCTTCACTGCATATCGTTCAACTCACCACGAGCACAATAACATCTGGACAATCTATAAACCTTAGTCTCTACAGTGCACAGTTAGTTTGTCATCAGATTTTAACATCCTGTCAACTGGAGGGGGTTACAGATCAAACTCTGTCACAAGCAAATGCATGGTAAAAATTTGTTTGTCTTATATGCAAACCCTTTCTCAAGTTAAATCTACAAAATCTACAGTGTGCAGGGTACGGCAAGACCAACAACGTCATTATTCACAACATAACTAAAGTAATTAAACTACATATTCAGCACAAAATCTTGTCCGGAGAGGTTTTATTCTAAGCATACACGCACACATGTACCTACAGGTACATCCCCCCCCCCCCACACACACACACGAGTACATCAACCCACCTTCAGCGGCATCAAGGGAGAGGATGCTCTTGCGGAAGTTGTCCTCCACCTCCCTGCAGTGGAAGTAGTGGGGCGTGGGGGGAGGGGCACTGGGCTGGCAGCGGCCCTGGGGCAGGGTGTGCACCGTGAAGAGGTTCCATTGCACCTGCTCCAGGAGGGCAGGTGGGGGGTCGTACAGGTGGTGCAGCAGGTACTCCAGCACCAGCATCAGACGGCTCAAGGCCAGTGGCACCGTCTCCTCCATGCGCCTGCAGGGGAGAAGAAAACAAGATGATGGATAGATACAGGATTGATTTTTAATGCCCAGACAACCATGACGGCTACGTCTGGTTGATGAAGACAGTAAAGAGAAGTGCACACACTCAGCTGTACTCATATCTAAAACAGTAACACATACCGATTTTAACTTTTTTAAACCATTAGACTGTGAGCTCAAAAATGATCAAATGGCACTGGAACTGGTATGAATGAGCGAAGCTTGACAGACATTACCACCATGAAAAGTTTCAAGTATCTAATGCAAACACTGTCTCAGAAAACAGCAAAATTAAGATTTCTGTCAAGATAGGAAGAGCATTAATCACTTTCCTTAAAAACACACTAACTACTTAAGGCATTAAATTTAGGATTGCATCCAAATAATTATACAACACGCTTTCAACTCATCTATAGATGACCTTGTACAAAACACATAACAAAAATGTAAACACAAAGCATGATGCAGTAGGAACCAAGGTTTCGATGGACAATTTGTGACACAGAAACCAAACCATGGTTGTACACAACATGACACAGCAAAAACCAAACCATGGTTGTACATGATGTGACACAGCAGAAACCAAACCATGGTTGTACATGATGTGACACAGCAGAAACCAAACCATGGTTGTACATGATGTGACAGCAGAAACCAAACCATGGTTGTACATGTGACACAGCAGAAACCAAACCATGGCTGCACAAGATGTGACAGCAGAATCCAAACCATGGTTGCACCTTAAAGAAAAAAAGGGACACAGCAAAACACCAAACCCAAAATGGTTGCACGGGCCCATGACACAGCAAAATACCAGCCAGGGTTTTTGCACAGGCCAAAAATGACACAGAAGAAACCAACCCATGGTTTTACATGACACAAAAAAAACCCAAGCCATGGTTGCAGATGACATGTCACCGCAAAAACCAAACCATGGTTGCACATGACACAAAATAGCAGAAACCAAGCCATGGTTGCACAGGACATGACACCGAAGAAACTACACCATGGTTTCACATGACATGACACAGCAGAAATCAAGCTATGGTTGCACATGACATGACGCACAAGAAACCAAGCCATGGTTGCACATGACATGACGCACAAGAAACCAAGCCATGGTTGCACACGACATGACACACAAGAAACCAAGCCACAGTGGCAGCACCCAGGGGTTCTGGGCCATCCTTCAAGCCGAGCAGAGACTCACTTGGTGTCCATCTCCGCCACGGTGATGATGATCTGGGCCACCTGCACCAGGAGAGACTTCTTCTGCATCAGCTGCAGGCTGTGGAACAGGAAGATCATCACCTGCATGTGCTCCACGTTCACATCTGCAACAGGCAGCAAAGAAATACAATGCAGCAGGCAGTGAAAAAATGCAGTGCAAAGGGCAGTACAATGGTAGAACACTACCTTTCAAGTGGCAATGTAAGGAGAAATCTGCCTTTAAAGTGGCAATGAATGGAAAAATTGACCATCAAAGTGGCACTGAAAGCAGAAACCTACCTTTAAAGTAGCAGTGAAAGGAAAAACTGATTTTCAAAGTGGCACTGAAAGCAGAAAGCTACAGAAAATTGACCATCAAAGTGGCACTGAAAGCAGAAAGCTACCTTTAAAGTAGCAGTGAATGGAAAAACTGAGAGTCAAAGTGGCACTGAAAGCAGAAAAGCTGCCTTTAAAGTGTATTGAATGGAAAAGGCTACCTTCAAACTGCTCGGAGCGGTTGTCAAAGTTGAAGATGGCTGCCTTGAGGGAGGCGAGGAAGCGCGACCACATGGCCAGGATGGTGGCGTCTGTCCCTGCCCGCACCACCTTGCTCTCCCGCTCCCGCTGTTGCCGTAGCAACAAGACCTCCAGCAGCAGGGCCAGGGTGTGGGGTGGCACTGTCAGTGGCCAGGCCTCCAGCTGGGGGGTGGTGGAAGTGGGAGGGGTGCCGGTGCCCACCCCAAGCTGCTGCAGGAGCTGATCCTACAACACACAGGACAACACCAATGGAGAGAAAGATCACACAGAGAGAGTACAAACACAATGTTTAAATACAATGCATAATTATATATAATGATATGGAAAAACACAATCCTTTAAGTGTGTATGACAATAATGTAGAGAAATGCATTCTCTGAGGAACTAGCCTTGTAACTAACATGTCTTGTCCCAGGTTGAAGAGATCGAAATAAAAACTTCAAAGCATTTTGTTTCAAAATGCTCCTTTAATTTTACGTTTAATTTCTAACGTGAGTTTTGCGAGCAACAACATGCAGGACTTGCTGCGCACAACAATGACAAGTGCCCTAGCTCGCTTCTGTCGGGTGCACGGCCTCACTGACATCTTGTACAAAAGCTATGTGCTCACCTTACCCAAAGGAACAAGATCAGTGAGGCCACAGTTAGCTGCTGGGCCAGCTGTGACACTTGACAGGCTTTTTTACATCCAGTCCCACTTACTGTCACTAATGCAAGTAGGATTCTAAACTAATTGAAACCAACTGAGCATTTTGAAAGAAAATCATCAAGTTCAAGTTGTTATATTGATCTCTTTTAGTTCTGCCTGCCTCCTTAAACAAAACTAGTTTTGAGAAAGACTCGTTCCTTTAAAATAATTATGTGTAGATACAATAATGAAGAAAGTAAAGTATATGTGAATCAGGCCTATTCCTTGACGCAAGCGCACTACAGTGAGGTGGAGAGATGCCTTCTTTGACATGAGTATACTGCGGAAAGAATATTTCTCAACATAAGTGTACTGTCACACCATGATGATGTGGAAAGATAATTTCTCAATATAAGTGTACTACAATGAAGTGGAAAGATAAATTCCTCAATATATGCATACGACAATGACGTGGAAAGATACAATTATTAATATAAGTGCACTGCAATCCTGTGGAAAGATACATTGCTCAATATAAGTGCACTACAATGATGCAAAAATAGACATTTCATATTTCAATACAAGTGTACTATACTGATGTGGTTCCTTGACATAAGCACACTACAATCTGGTTCCTAGATGTATCTGCACTACAATGATGAAGTTCCCTGACATAAGTGTACCACAGTGATGTGGTTCCTTGACAAGTTTACTACAATGTTGGTCCTTGAAATAAGCACACTACAATGATGCAATTCATTCACACAAGTGCACCACAGTGATGTGGTCCTTTGACATAAGCACACTATGATGCGGTTACTTGACATAGGTGAATTACAAGATGTGGTTCTTTAACATAAGAGCACTACAATGATGCAGTTCCTTGACAGAAGCATACGACAATGACATGGTTCCTTGACATAAGCACACAACAATGATGTAGTTCCTTGACAGAAGCATACAATGATGCCATTCCTTGATGTAAGTGTACTACAAAGAAGTGATTCCCTGACGTAAGTATACAAAAATGATGTGGTTCCTTGATGTAAGTGTACTACAAAGAAGTGATTCCCTGACGTAAGTATACAACAATGATGTGGTTCCTTGATGTAAGTGTACTACAAAGAAGTGATTCCCTGACATAAGTATACAACAATGATGCGGTTCCTTGACAGAAGCATACAACAATGACGCAGTTCCTCGATGTAAGTGTACTACAAAGAAGCGATTCCTTGACACAAGTGTACAACAAAGTGTCCTACACTGATGTGGTGAGAAACGATGTGTGTACCTGCAGAGTCTCTGACACACACTCTGTGGCAATGAGGCTGTGGTTGAACTTGGCCAGCGACACTGACATGTCGTCATACACTTTGTCTGAAATCATCAATGTACACATCAGTCAACACACATGTCATCATACACTTTGTCTGAAATCATCAATGTATACATCAGTCAACACAATTGTCATCATACACTTTGTCTGAAATCATCAAAGTGCACATCAGTCAACACAAATGCCATCATACACTTTGTCTGAAATCACCACACATCATTGTGTGTGTGTGTGTGTGTGTGTGTGTGTGTGTGTGTGTGTGTGTGTGTGTGTGTGTGTGTGTGTGTGTGTGTGTGTGTGTGTGTGAGTGGTGCATCTTTTACATAGTTACGCTTGAACCCTTGTCTATATTATGTGTTAGCTTTTTTTTCCTTTTTTTCTTATATACACTTTTATTGCGGATAACATTTCCATCTCGATGTACATGTTACACTATGCTTGTTCAGCGCTTTGAGCCGCAGGGTAGGCGCTTTACAAATGTCCATTATTATCATTATTGCACACTTTATCTCAAACTGGGAACAAGAGCACTGCAAGCTCTGACCACGCTCACCGTGTCCACTGCGAGAGATCTCCCGGTCCAGGTCCCGCACCAGCCCAGCCAGCGTCTGTATGTGATCCTCTCCCAGCGTGTTTCTGCACAAAACACAGCCTTGCTTCACCAGGCGTCACAAGCTCACCGGTCTACTTCATCACTGTAACAACCCCACCTTCTACAGCAGCTCAGCAAAGACAGATACTAACGGTTTTGAAATAATTTCCAGACCATTCCCTCTCACCCTCCCAACATCTGTGGACTCCCTTGCCAGAGACAAGCCAAATTCTGCTTTGAGCTGCGGGTTATTTACTGTAAAACAAGCCCCAGGTTCACAAATGATGATGTACTGTCATTGGACAGCATGAGCGTCACGGCACTTACTTCAGCAGCTTGCGCAGGTTTGCATCGGAAGAGTTGATGAGGTAGACATTCATGAAGTTCAGCACGTTGGAGGCCAAGGCGATGAACTGAAAAACCATTCAAACATCCAACAGTAAAAACCGTTTATCCATCAGACAGTGAAAACCATCCACACATGAAACAGTAAAAACCATTTATCCATCAAACAGTGAAAACCATCCACACATCAAACAGTGAAAACTATTTATCCATCAAACAGTGAAAACCATCCACACATCAAACGGTGAAAACTATTTATCCATCAAACAGTGAAAACCATCCACATATCAAACAGTGAAAAACATTTATCAATCAAATAGTGAAAACCACCCACACATCAAACAGTAAAAACCATTCACGCATCAAACAATTAAAATCACTCAGCCATCAAATAGTGAAAAACATGGTGTGGTCCAGATTGCAGGAGCAATCTTTCCCTCCTCTCTGCATCAGAAGATGGTGGGATCTTGCACCCAGAGCCCTTTCACAGGGACCAGAAGTGGGTCCCAGGGTTTAAACCTTGGTTCATCTTGTGCCCAAAGCCCTTTCACAGAGACCAGAAGTGGGTCCCAGGGTTTAAACTTTGGTTCATCTTGTGCCCAAAGCCTTTTCACAGGGATCAGAAGTGGGTCCCAGGGTTTAAACCTTGGTTCATCTTGTGCCCAAAGCCCTTTCACAGAGACCAGAAGTGGATCCCAGGGTTTAAACCCTGGTCCAGACTACATCTTCCCCCTCCCCTTTCCATCTGTGGGTGGAGGGCTTGGCGCAAAGCCCTTCCATGGAGACCAAAATGTGGGTCCCATGCACTATATCCAGGCAAATGTTTAAAACATGCAAAGCAATAACAAAAAAGTCATCCAAACAAAATCAGCTGATCTGTCAAAAGTCTGCCTACATCGGGGCTTCCTGGATAGTGTGACCCAACCTCCGCTGGCTTTCTCCAAGGAAAGTGACCCCAGGATGACCCGACCTCCACTGGCTTTCTCCAAGGAAAGTGACCCGAGGTTGACCTGACCTCTGCTGGCTTTCTCCAAGGAAAGGTGACCCCAGGTTGACCTGACATTCCCTGGCTTTCTCCAAGTAACCCCAGGTTGACCTCACCTCCGCTGGCTTTCTCCAAGGAAAGTGACCCCAGTTTCCTCACAGAGGCGATGTAGAACACAAAACTACAAACTATACACTCACCCCATCAGGCTCACGCTTGTCAGGCACAAGGCTGGGTGGCTCGTCAGTGGAGGGCTGCCGGCTGCGCTTGCTGTCGCCCTGCACCTCCAGGCGAGGGGGCACTGGGGAGGTGGGGGGTGGCTCTGTGTCCTCCTCCGGTGACAACGTGCCCTCTAGCCACTCTCCCAGGATGGGCTCTGAGTCATCATCTGATAATCACCACACAGCACAATCACCACACAGCACAGCCGCACACAGCACAATCACCACACAGCACAGCCCCACACAGCACAATCACCACACAGCACAATCACCACACAGCACAGCCCCACACAGCACAATCACCACACAGCACAGCCCCACACAGCACAATCACCACACAGCACAATCACCATACAGCACAATCACCACACAGCACGGCTGCACACAGCACAATCACCACACTGCACAGCCACACACAGAACAATCACCACACTGCACAGCCACACACAGCACAATCACCACACAACACAATCAAAGCACAGCACAATCACCTCACAATAAGATCCCACACAGCACAGCCACACACAATCACCACACAACACAACACAACACAATCACTGCACAACACAATCACCTCACAATACAATCCCACACAACACAATCACAACACAATACTAAACAACACAATCACTGTACAACACAATCACCACACAACACAATACTACACAACACTACCACTGCACAACACAATACTACACAACACAATCCCACACACCACAATCACTGCACACCACAATCACCGCACATTGCAATCACTGCACAACACAAGCACCACACAACACAGTCACCGCACAACACAATCTTTACACAAATATCACCATATCACCTCAATGGCAGATCCCCCCTCTCCCCTCCTTCCGATTATCCCCATCACACTGACACATCTCTTTCTCCTCCATCACACTACACATCCCTTTTCCCTCCAGAACACTACACATCTCTTTCTCCTCCATCACACTGGCGCATCTCTTTCTCCTCCATTACACTGACACATCTTTCTCCTCCATCGCACTGACACACATCTTTCTCCTCCATTACACTAACACATCTCTTTCTCCTCCATCACACTACACATCCCTTTTCCCTCCAGAACACTACACATCTCTTTCTCCTCCATCACATTGGTGCATCTCTTTCTCCTCCATTACACTGACACATCTTTCTCCTCCATCGCACCGACACACACCTTTCTCCTCCATCACACAGACACATCTCTTTCTCCTCCATCACACTACACATCTCTTTCTCCTCCATCACACTGACACACATCTCTTTCTCCTCCATCACACTGACACAGCTTTCTCCTCCATCGCACTGACACACATCTTTCTCCTCCATCACACTGACACATCTCTTTCTCCTCCATCACACTACACATCTTTCTCCTCCATCACACTGCATGTCTCTTTCTCCTCCATCACACTGACACACATGTTTCTCTTCCATCACACTGACACATCTTTCTCTTCCATCACACTGACACATCTCTTTCTCCTCCATCACACTACACATCTTTCCCCTCCATCACACTACACATCTCTTTCTCCTCCATCACACTACATATCTCTTTCTCCTCCATCACACCGACACACATCTTTCTCTTCCATCACACTGACACATCTTTCTCCTCCATCACACTGACACATCTCTTTCTCCTCCATCACACTGACACATCTCTTTCTAGGACCTGTTTACCCCTTTTTTTCACTTGTCAGTACTTTGGGCAGAAGTTGTCAGTAATCCAAGGTGACTGTCAGTAAT
Organism: Alviniconcha marisindica; assembly: GCA_018857735.1. Lineage (NCBI taxonomy): Eukaryota > Metazoa > Mollusca > Gastropoda > Provannidae > Alviniconcha > Alviniconcha marisindica. Next base: position 358,941 of record JABMCL010001163.1, on the reverse strand, counting down.
ACACACACTCCATTTTTCACTCTTATATATTCATATCTCACACAATGTTTTAGACAGATGTATTCACAGTTAATTTTTACTCAAACCAAGATTGTAACAAATGAAGGCACAATAGCCTCAAGTTCAAGTGCAACAGCATTTTGTTTAAACTATTATTAGAAACACCCAATAGATCCATGGATCGTGATGATTACAAGTCTTGACGACTAACAAGTCGCACATCATGGCTTCAGCTCTAATGATGTCCTGCTGGCCTTCACCTCGCTTTGCTTCCAGAAACTTTAAACAAGACGGCTGGGATTTCTTTAAAAGATTCATAATCTTTGTGGTGAATGGACTTCACGTGCCTCTTGCAATCGTTTCCACCACCATGTGCACAAGTGAAGTTGATGTCAAGTGAACGAATTGCCTTTTCGCGAATGCAATAAACATGACCACCTCTCACGATACTCTGGGCGATAATGTTGGGTCGCCTTAATTTTCTTGGGAGTAGTCAATCCCGAATCTTCAACACATCTTTTACTCATCTTCCCAAAGCACACTTCAAAGATGGCGGCAGAAGCAGAGTTTTAACAATGAGCATGCGCAGTCAGTATTCCAAGGGAAGTAATTTCCTGTCATGACTTGGTTTTGGCCCTTTGACAGTTTCGATCCTGTGCCTGCGGTTTTACTCCAGCTTAAAATGTGGGAAAGGGAAAATCGGACAATGACTGTAATTTTTTACCCAACCAGCGTAACAGCAGAATTTGAGGTCTGAATCCGTAGGAATTACGACGAAACCGTAGGGGTAAACAGGTCTGCTTTCTCCTCCATCACACTACACATCTCTTTCCCCTCCATCACACTGACACATCTTTCCACTAGGCTTGTACAAAGCAGACCTACCCTCTTCACTGCTGTCCTCTGTGGTGCTGAAGTCATCCTCGTAGAAGGTGTTGGAGTCGGACGTGCTGCTGCTGCTGGTCTCTGCCGTCTCTGACCCTTGCTTGGCCCGCTTCAGCACCACCGCCTGCAAACAGCCACATCATCAAATGCAGCTCTTTTTTTTGCGGTAGGTTACCTGGGCCAACTGCTCACTGACTTGCTGCTGCATCACAGGAAGTTAGTGGCTAACTTCACCAGGGTAGGCTACCTGGACCAACTGCTCACTGACTTGCTTCTGCATCACAGGAAGTTAGTGGCTAACTTCACCAGGGTAGGCTACCTGGACCAACAGCTCACTGACTTGCTTCTGCGTCACAGGAAGTTAGTGGCTAACTTCACCAGGGTAGGCTACCTGGACCAACAGCTCACTGACTTGCTTCTGTGTCACAGGAAGTTAGTGGCCAACATCACTTTTTACGGAGAACATAATCTCACCTTTCTGAAGAGACACTGACAAGGTTCAACAATGTGCCCTCACCTTTCAGAAGGAGACACTGACAAGGTTGATCACCAACAACGTTATCTCACCTTTCTGAAAGAGGTGCTGACAAGGTTCAACACCAACAACGTGCTCTCACCTTTCTGAAGGAGACACTGACCAACTCCAACACCAACAATGTTATCTCACCTTTCTGAAAGAGGCGCTGACAAGGTTCAACACCAACAAAGTGCTCTCACCTTTCTGAAGGAGACACTGACAAGGTTGATCACCAACAACGTTATCTCACCTTTCTGAAAGAGGTGCTGACAAGGTTCAACACCAACAACGTGCTCACCTTTCTGAAGGAGACACTGACCAACTCCAACACCAACAATGTTATCTCACCTTTCTGAAAGAGGCGCTGACAAGGTTCAACACCAACAAGTGCTCTCACCTTTCTGAAGGAGACACTGCCCAAGGTTCAACACCAACAATGTTATCTCACCTTTTCTGAAAGAGGCGCTGACAAGGTTCAACACCAACAATGTGCTCTCACCTTTCTGAAGGAGACACTGACCAACTCCAACACCAACAATGTACTCTCACCTTTCTGAAAGAGCTGACAGGTTCAACACCAACAAGTGCTCTCACCTTTCTGAAGGAGACCTGACCAGGCTGCAACACCAACAATGTGCTCTCACCTTTCTGAAAGAGGCGCTGACAAGGTTCAACACCAACAATGTGCTCTCACCTTTCTGAAGGAGACGCTGACCAGCTCCAACACCAACAATGTACTCTCACCTTTCTGAAAGAGACACTGACAAGGCTGAACACCACGTGCTCTCACCTTTCTGAAGGAGACGCTGACAAGGCTGAACACCACGTGCTCTCACCTTTCTGAAAGAGACACTGACAGGCTGAACACCACGTGCTCTCACCTTTCTGAAAGAGACACTGACAAGGCTGAACACCACGTACTCTCACCTTTCTGAAAGAGACACTGACAAGGCTGAACACCACGTGCTCTCACCTTTCTGAAGGAGACGCTGACAAGGTTGAACAGGAGGTCCACAAGCCCCACCGAGGCTAACAGTCCACGAACACGTTGCCATGCTGACAGGGGCGTCAGCAGTTTGATGTCAAGGCCTGGTGGAACTTCTCCTGACGGTGCCTAAAGAAGCAAAGGTAGAGTATTGATTCTATATTGACTGTCACATAAAAATAGTTGATAAACTCTTCCATATGACACGCAACACCACTGCGAAACGAAGATCAGTTGCAGAATCTCTCTATCTCTTTCTCTCATGTGCTCACACACACACACACACAAAGTACACACATAGCGCACGCACATATGCACACACACAGCACACCTTGCAAACCATCATAAGTAATAAAAAAGACAGCATCACAGCCACAGTTCCAAATACAACATGTGGGTACCTCCAGTTCTCCAAAGCTGCCCTCAATCTGCAGGTCGTCCAGCAATGAGGTCAGCAGCTGGATTGCACTGGATGCCAGAGCCACTGCCGCCACGCTGAAGCCTTGATGACCACTGCAAGGAAAAACAGACCAACACTGAAGCCTTGGTGACCACTGAAAGGGAAAACAGACCAACACTGAAGCCTTGGTGACCACTGCAAGGGAAAACAGACCAACAATGAAGCCTTGGTGACCACTGCAAAGAGAAACAGACCAACACAGAAGCCTTGGTGACCACTGCAAGGGGAAACAGACCAACACGGAAGCCTTGGTGAACACTGCAAGAGAAACAGATCAATACTGAAGCCTTGGTGACCACTGCAAGGGGAAAGAGACCAAGACTGTAGCCTTGGCAACCACTGCAAGGGAAAAACAGATCAACACTGAAGTCTTGGCGACCACTGCAAAAAGAAACAGACCAACACAGAAGCAGACCAACACTGAAGCTTTGGTGACCACTGCAAGGGAAAACAGACCAACACTGTAGTCTAGGTGACCACTGCAAGGGAAAACAGACCAACACTGTAGTCTAGGTGACCACTGCAAGGGGAAACAGACCAACACTGAAGCCTTGGTGACACAACAACACTGAAGCCTTGGTGACCACTGCAAGGGGAAACAGACCAACACGGAAGCCTTGGTGACCACTGCAAGGGACAACAGGGCAGTGATCAACATGCAATCCCTGAGCCACCCTGACCACTGCAAGTGGAAACTGGGCTGTGATCAGCATGCCACATCAAAGCCTTTGGCAACCACTACAAGGAAAAAATGGGATGGAAGACACTGATCACACAAACAATGAAAAGGAAGACACAGATCACACAAAGAATGAGGAGAAAGCCGCAGGTCACACAAACAATGAGGAGAAAGACAGATCAAACAATGAGGAGGAACTCACAGGTCACACAAACAAGACAAAGAACACACAAACAGTGAGGAGGAAGACACAGATCACACAAACAATGAAGAGAAAGACACAGATCACACAAACAATGAGGAAAAAGGTGGAGATCACACAATGAGGAGAAAGGCAGATCACACGAACAGTGAGGAGGAAGACACAGGTCACACAAACAATGAGGAGAAAGACAGATCACAGTCAGAATGAAGACATAGGTCACACAAACAATGAGGAGAAAGACAAAGGGCACATAATGAGAAGAAAAGACACAGACCACACAAACAATGAGGAGGTAGCTACAATTCACCTTTTGCCTGATGCCAGTCTGTTGGGTGCAGGCACCATGTCTTTGGCTTTGTGCAGGGCTCCGTCTCCCGCCTGCCGCTTGCCCGAGTCCCGTCGCTCCAGAATGATGGCCGGCGTAGGCACATGATGCCCTGCAGCCCTTTGACCAGCACCCAGGCTGCCAGCATGTGGAGGTTCTGAGCCACCTACAGCCACACAAAACAAGGTCACTATCATCACAGACATGATGCCCTTTGACCAGCACCCAGCATGTGGAGGTTCTGAGCCACCTACAGCCACACAAAACAAGGTCACTATCATCACAGGACATGATGCCCTTTGACCAGCACCCGGCATGTGGAGGTTCTGAGCCATCTACACACACAAAACAAGGTCACTATCATCACAGACATGATGCCCTTTGACCAGCACCCGGCATGTGGAGGTTCTGAGCCATCTACAACCACACAAAACAAGGTCACTATCATCACAGGCATGGTGCCCTTTCACCAGCACCCAGCATGTGGAGGTTCTGAGCCATCTACAACCACACGAAACAAGGTCACTATCATCACAGACATGATGCCCTTTGACCAGCACCCGGCATGTGGAGGTTCTGCGCCATCTACAACCACACGAAACAAGGTCACTATCATCACAGACATGATTCCCTTTCACCAGCACCCAGCATGTGGAGGTTCTGAGCCACCTACAGCCACACAAAACAAGGTCACTATCATCACAGACATGGTGCCCTTTCACCAGCACCCGGCATGTGGAGGTTCTGAGCCATCTACAACCACACGAAACAAGGTCACTATCATCACAGGCATGATGCCCTTTGACCAGCACCCAGCATGTGGAGGTTCTGAGCCATCTACAGCCACACAAAACAAGGTCACTATCATCACAGGCATGGTGCCCTTTGACCAGCACCCGGCATGTGGAGGTTCTGAGCCATCTACAGCCACACAAAACAAGGTCACTATCATCACAGGCATGATGCCCTTTGACCAGCACCCGGCATGTGGAGGTTCTGAACCATCTACAGCCACACAAAACAAGGTCACTATCATCACAGGCATGATGCCCTTTGACCAGCACCCGGCATGTGGAGGTTCTGAGCCATCTACAGCCACACAAAACAAGGTCACTATCATCACAGGCATGATGCCCTTTGACCAGCACCCAGTATGTGAAGGTTCTGAGCCATCTACAGCCACACAAAACAAGGTCACTATCATCACAGGCATGATACCCTTTGACCAGTACCCATGCTGCCAGTGGAGGGTCTGAGCCACCTACAGGGCAGTCTGTCAAGTCATACAGACAAGACAGTCAAACTGGGACAACAGTCAGACAAGACAGTACGACAAATGAGACAGACAAGACGGTCAGGCAAGACAAAGAAGCCAGACTAGTCATGCAAACATGCCAGTCAGATGAGTCACACATACAAGACAGGTAAGACAAAGAAGACAGACTGGTCATGTAAACAAGACAGTCAGACGAGTCACACATACATGACAGTCAAAATGAGAAGACAGTCAGATAAGACAGTATGACAAGTCATCCAGACAAGACAAACGCCAAGGCAAAGAAGACAGACTAGACGTCCAAACAAGACAGTCAGGCACGTCACACATACAAGACAGTCAAACTGAGATGACAGTCAGAGACAAGTCACACAGACAAGACAGCCAGCCTGCAGAACACAGGCAAGACAGTCCGACACAGCACAGAAAGAAGGCAGGCAGACAGCCAGATTAGACAGTCAGTGGCACTCACATTCCCCCCTGCCCGTGTGGAGTTGCGCACAGCCACAGACACAGCGTTGAACACTTCCAGCTGAAAATGACAAACAAAAATGTCCCTCTTCAGTCTACAGCCATGTTCTCATTTACCCGTGTCTGTTTTTTCAAAACATTCTATGACAATTTTTAGAGTCATGGTCTACAGAGCCACTAAGCGCACAAGGGTAACCATCAGCAGATCTACAGACAACTAGAATGTCATCCAGTCTCAAATTTGCAGCCTCATGTCAACCGCTGTCTCAAACTTGTAGCCCAGTCATGTAAACCACTGTCTCAAACTTGCAGCCCACTGTAACATGAAATTTACAGCCCACTGTAATGTCAACCACTGTCTCAAATTTACAGCCCACTGTAATGTTAACCCCAGTCTCAAACCAGTATAATACTAACCACTCCCAGCCCACTGTAGACCACTGTTTGTAATGTAATGTAGACCACTGTTTCAGTTTTGCAGCACATTGGGACCTCATACTTACAGCCCACCTTACCAAGCACTGTCTCAAATCTTCCACTTTCTTTTCAGTCTCCCTTATCAAGTATTATGTTCTAAATAAACGGAATGCTTTACCAGAAGTGTTATCTGTACAGTCTCACTAAAAGTGTTGCACATACCAACTTTTGCCTCACTAAAACTGTGAAAGTGGTGCCAACTTGCACATACTAAATTCTGTCGCACTAAAAGTGTTGCAGACTTGCACATACCAACTTCTGTCGCACTAAGTGTTGCAGACTTGCACATACCAACTTCTGTCTCACTAAAAGTGTTGCAGACTTGCACATACCAACTTCTGTCTCACTAAAAATGTTGCAGATTTGCACATACCAACTTCTGTCTCACTAAAAACGTTGCAGATTTGCACATACAAACTTCTGTCACACTAAAACTGTAGGAGTGTTGCAGACTTGCACATACCAACTTCTGTCTCACTAAAACTGCCAGAGTGCTACAGACTTGCACATACCAACTTCTGTCTCACTTGTTGCAGACTCGCACACACCAACTTCTGTCTCACTAAAAGTGTTGCAGACTGGCACACACCAACTTCTGTTGCATTGCACTTACCGACTTCTGCACAATGGCACGGCCGTAGCCCTCAATCTCCTCGTCCTTGCTGGCGGGTTGGGCGGCGGTGGCTGGTTTGACCATGTTGATGATGGTGTCGGCGGTGGCCACAGTGACGGCTGTGTACAGGCAGCTGACGGTCCAGGCAATGATCTGCTCCAGGCGTTTGGGGGTCAGCGGCTCCAGCACCGGCAGTGAGAAGATCATCCACACCACCGTCACATCACTGAGGATGGACTGGTACCTGGCACAGGCAAATACCACCACCATGTGGATCAAGATAACACAGGCAAAACAAGGGACTGATACCTAACACAGGCAAACACCACCCTCATGTAAATCAAGACAGATTAGCAGCTGACACAGACAAAACGATGGACTGGTAGCTGGCACAGGCAAACACCACCACCATGTAAATCAATATAGATTAGCAGCTGACACAGACAAAATGATGGACTGGTACCTGGCACAGGCAAACACCACCACCATGTAAATCAATACAGATTAGCAGCTGACACAGGCAAAACAATGGACTGGTACCTGGCACAGGAAACACCACCTAACAGAGGCAAACACCACCACTATGTGAATCAAGATAGATTAGCAACGAACACAGGCAAAACAATGGACTGGTGCCTAACAGAGGCAAACACCACCACTATGTAAATCAAGATAGATTAGCAACGAACACAGGCAAAACAATGGACTGATACCTAACAGAGGCAAACACCACCACTATGTGAATCAAGATAGATTAGCAACGAACACAGGCAAAACAATGGACTGGTGCCTAACAGAAGCAAGCATCACCACCATGTGAATCAAGACAGATTAGCAACTAACACAGGCAAAACCAAACACTGCCATCACATGATGGTCAGTTCACCACGTTTCCCTTTGGTGGCTAAATACTCCTAGAGGTTTAGGAAGGACACAGAACTACCGGTTTCTGTGGTCATGACATTTTTGGGGTGGTCAAGACAGGGTCCCTAAATCTTTTTCTGGTGGCCATGACAGGGTGACTTACGTGTTTCTGGTGGTCAAGGCCTCCGACAGGGTGCCAGGCAGGACGAAAGCGGTGCCGGCCAGGGCTTCCTTGTAGCGCTGCTGGTACTTGGACAGAAAGACCAGCTGGCTGCAGGAGTCCAGCAGGATGTTGGAGCCGTTCAGCTGCAGCAGGCAGTTGCAGTTCTTCCTGGCGAAGGAGCTCAGCATCTCCTCCGGGGTCTCTCCGCTGCTGGTTCTGCTGTCGCGCTCATTGATGGGGGCAGGGTCAAGGTTGCTGTCCAGTTTGTTCATGCTGATAGGGGCCGCCTGGTCCAGCACAGAGGTCAGCTGGTCAAAGAGGTTGCTCCCGGTGTCCAAACGCAGCAGCTTCTTTTCCTTCTCCTTCTCCTTCTCTTTCTCCTTCGGTTCTGTCGGCTCAGCCGTGTCTGCAGCACAAAGCATCCCTGTGAAACTGACAAACTCTGAAAACTCGCCCACAAACCTGGGGACTCATTTAAGACACTCCTTGAGCCAGTGATGGCTGCACGCCAAGGATGAGCCCACATGGATATTATTTTATTTACTTATATATTTATATGAACACATGTTGAACTTTTCATCTCAAGCTGAACCCCTGAGCGCTTCACAATGGCAACTATAGTGCTTTTCTCTGCTTCTGAGCTCTGGTTGTATGCAACTCTGAATCAGTGACTGTAGCTTTACTCAATGTGTTTTGAATATCCACCAAAATGGTTACAGCACTGTTTAGTTGTAATATGGCTGGTGCCACATGAAACTGGTGCTGTCTCAGCACAAGTTCTGTGTATACCATACAACCATGCACCAGTTTACAGTGTCACTTTATCTGAAGCCACATACAAAGGATGCATGTGTGTTTAAATGTAACCTGCCAACTGCACTTTTGGCAAAATGACTGGGATCTTTTACGTGCACATGCAGTAACAATGGGGTGTATCAGATACTGAAATGAGAGTCAGCATAGAAAGTTGAACTTCGAGCAGAAAATTTTCCCGCCGCTCCTGCCAGGACTCAGACCTGAGACCCTTCAATCACAAGTCTGTCACTCTGCCACTGAGCTATCCCCACTCCCAGAGATTTACATTAACCACCGAGCTGTCCATCCTAACCCTCACTGTCCGTCCTGTTAAAAATAATAATAATGGGGTCTTAGACTAAGCACCCTTTCTCAAATGAGCCCTAGGTGCGCACATTTCATACTAAAAAACAACTGACATCAAAACACACAATATTAATTCATCATCAAGCATCCCCCCCCCCCCACACACACACATGTACAGGCACCCACACACACACACATATGTACAGGCACCCACACACACGTACATGCACACACCTACACAGATTTACTGGCAGGCTGGAGACAGTTTGAAGTGTTATGAGTAAGACAGAGACAAGACGAGTCCTGAGCTGTGACTTGAAGGAAGACAAAGCCTGAGCAAGTCACACACAGAAAGGGAGATTGTCCCAGACAGAGGGACCAATGTACAGTGCAGGCAAACGCTCCCTCTGCACTGCACAAGACGCTGTCCCCGAAAAAGACAAAGGGAATCAGGTTACCTGAGGAGTCAGCATCTCCCCGGATGATGGGTGGCTGTTTGGATGCTTTCATCATGGAGGTGAAGGTCACCACATCAGATTTGGTCAGGCAGCCGCCTCCTTTGCACAGCCCCCGAATCAGGATCATCAGGTACTTCTGCAGCACAGCATCACACCAAACATTAACATGGCCCCTGAATCAGCATCATCAGGTACTTCTGCAGCACAGCATCACACCAAACATTAACATGGCCCCTGAATCAGCATCATCAGGTACTTCTGCAGCACAGCATCACACCAAACATTAACATGGCCCCTGAATCAGCATCATCAGGTACTTCTGCAGCAGAGCATCACACCAAACATTAACATGGCCCCTGAATCAGCATCATCAGGTACTTCTGCAGCAGAGCATCACACCAAACATTAACACAGCCCCTGAATCAGCATCATCAGGTACTTCTGCAGCAGAGCATCACACAAAACATTCTCACGGCCCCTGAATCAGGATCATCAGGTACTTCTGCAGCAGACCATCACACCAAACATTAACATGGCCCCTGAATCAGCATCATCAGGTACTTCTGCAGCAGAGCATCACACCAAACATTAACACGGCCCCTGAATCAGCATCATCAGGTACTTCTGCAGCAGAGCATCACACCAAACATTAACACAGCCCCTGAATCAGCATCATCAGGTACTTCTGCAGCAGAGCATCACACCAAACATTAACACGGCCCCTGAATCAGCATCATCAGGTACTTCTGCAGCAGAGCATCACTCCAAACATTAACAATGGCCCCTGAATCAGCATATCAGCTACTTCTGCAGCAGACCATAACCATCACACCAAACATAACTGTGGCCCCTGAATCAATATCATCAGTTACTATTGTCAACAAAATATGCCAGGGTTTATTGCACTCTCCAAAACAAGATCACTGACATTGACAGCAAACACCCCAACAGGTTCACTTTCTCCTTAAATCAAGGCCAATGCAACAAAAGATTCCATTCTTTACCAGTATCAGCAGATAATAATAAGAGATAAATTTCATATAGCGCTAGTCTATGAATAAGTAGAATATACACAAACTCACCATGCTTTACAACATTCTCCGACATTTTTAAATATTAAGTTAAAAAACAACCAAAGGAAACATGTTCAAGAAAGTAATGCATAATATATATGACAACTAACAATATACACACACACAAAAATGTACATGTACTGTATGAGAAGCAGCAATATACAAGAAAGAAAATAATCTCGTACCACTATTACCTGCACATAGTTTCACCCCTCCCAGCATGACCCACCTACCACAACCCCCTTTCCTCCTGTTGGGAACGCTCCAATGTTTCACATGCATTCTGAGATGTCTAGATCATACTGGTCAGCTTTACCTGCATACTTGGGTAGGCACCGAAGATTATTCCACTGTATTACCAAGGTTTCAAGGTTTTCAAGGTTTTATTGAGCTTTTTGCCCCTGGGGGCTAGAAAGCGAAGTTACATTCGCACACGACATTCATTATGAACAAGTACATGAGTTCTACTAATAAATAACTACCACACTTTATATATATATAAGAAAGAAAAAATGCTCAAACACAAATCAAAGTTGTTATAAATATGTACGGCTAAGGCGTAAAAATTAAATATTTCTTATTTCGTTGTGTTTCATTATTGGCTTAATCAAAATAACTCAAAAATACAACTAATAAATTTGGCAAGCTTAACATTCTTAGATTTTGACGTCATATACCTGCATTCTTAAGTGTCTAACAGGAGAAGAAAACGAGATGTACAAGCTTTTCAGCAGTGACCTTCATGCATACACACACACCTCACATTAATCACATAAAAGCACATGCATACTGCATACCTGAGAAATGGTACAACCCTCCGACCGTGACTGCATTCGAAGCAACAGGAAGCGCAGCAATACTCTGCAGGCTGCCGTTGACTGACCCAGGCTTGACCTTGACACTGTTCCAGCATCAGAGACAAAAACATGTTGTTTGCCATTGGTTGAGGTGTTAGTACAACTGTCACCATTATTAATATTAAATATACCAAGTTACCCCAGCAAACACAATCTCTTTGCTATTTTGGCTACAAAAAGTAGGATAGATCAACAAGTATCATGTTTTAGTTGTGTCCACTGCATATAATCATACTCAAGCTCAAAAGTAAAGCAACAAGACAGAGAGAGAAAGAGAGACAGAGAGAGAGACAGAGAGAGAGAGATCTAGATAGGATATCATCACTTATTCTTCCTCACTGTTTCAGTTTATATGTATATTATATATCCCCATGCCTATACAGTCAGTATAGCAATTAACAATGGAACCATTAACAAACATGTGCACTGTATTCACATTTCTACATGTATGCAAGCAAACCCTGTACACACACACACACACACACACACACACACACACACACACACACAGATTATATAGATGCACATGCACATGTAATATATGTATGTATACACACACACATGGTCTTGATAGTGATAACAGATGTCAGAGAAAAACCATCACTTTAAGTTTAATAGAAGTAAAAGTCCAGAGTTAGAATAACTTACAGGAATTGCAGTCTGTGCTGAGGAAGTGAGCTGCCAATGCCACGAAGGAGGAATAGAATGGCTCATACTCCTCGTCATGTTCAATGATGTCCTTTTCACTGAAAACCCAAATGGGTAAAATACAGTGGTTTACTCATCATGTTCAATGTCTTTTTTTTTAAACTGAAAATCAAAACAAGAAAAATAAAGTTGTTAAGTCTTCATCATGTTCAGGGTCTTTTTTACTGAAAACTAAAACAGCAGAAATAAAGGTCTTACTGTGTTCAACGTCTTTTTCAAATAAAACCCAAACAGGAAGAGTAAAACTGAAAAGGTCTACTCTTTTCATGTTCAGTGGTGTCCTTTTCACTGGAAAAAACCCTGATGGAACAAGGTTTGCCATCTAGTGCAACAAAACACCCCCTGTTGCACATCAAGTGATACTGTATCGTGTATGTTACACTATGTGTAAGTCACACTCACTGTTTTATTGTAGGTACAGTGATCATGCTAGACATTTTAAACCAGCGTAACATCTGACTGACAGTAGGTAGGACCAGCCTCTCTTTAGCGCTGGGTAACATGGCCGTCGCGAGGCAAATACTGCTCATTTTCAGCTTGTTGTATCTGCCTTGTTTTGTGCAGTTTGTCAATAAAAACTACTGTCAGGCAAAAAACAATCTTTTTACGACCTGTTGATGCCATTATTTTGTGCGTGAATGATGTATTGTGAGTTTGGAAGAAGTTTTAATGAACACACCAAGCGGTCGGAAACCGAGTGTGGTTCTGACGTCGGAAGTCAGATGAGCGAGGTCAGAAAATGGTTGCGTTCGGAAAACCATTGGGAACTTTTACAAGAAAAACGTACACATATGAAGTTAATATTTTTAGAAAGAGGAATTCCCGTAGATTTATCCGTTATAAAATTCGTTAAAATTCTTCGTTTTCGACTGCAGCAAAAATTTAGTTCAAAAATACGTTCATTTTTACCGTAAATTTACACCAAGAAAGTTTGAATGCACCATATTCAATTTGGTATCACTGGAAAGACGAATTTTTGCTCTTTAAAACGGTGAATCGTTTGATCCGGAAGCGAGTTCTTGTAAGAGTTCCCATGCAACGGAAAGTGGAGACCCCATAGATTTTGTCGTCTGCTCGAGTTGCGCGATCGCTAAAATCTGCAACTACGCGAGCAGCGCAAAAGATGCTCACCCTGGAGGAATTGGAAAGAAACCGTGGTAAGTTTTTTATTTTAGCGATAACTAAGTGAGTTTCCAACACAACCATAACTGTATTTTTGCGCTGTTTACATCTCTTTGAATGCAACTGAAGCAAATTCATTGTGGTCTGGTCATAGTTTGAACAACATTACAGAGTTATCTCCTCATTATTTCCTCCAAAATGCAAACTGCTGTAAAAGTAGTAATTTATTTCCCTGTAAATCCGAATTGACAAAAAACTGATGTATGGTGTATGCTCTCAACAGTGATTTTTTTAAAAGGAAATGTAGCAAGTGAATGATTTTTTTAAATATATTTGTTTTTCTTGTCAGGGACAATAACTCTGATTTAGCTAGCAGACGATGCAGTCACGAACCAATATGTTTTTTACAGTAGATCTGCTCATCTAGACAAAACAAAATAAAAGCAAGCTACCAGCCAAAATTAATGGTATACTGAGAGCTTGGAACTGTATTTGCTTCTGAAGAATTAATTTCTTCTTTTTCACCCATCTTCTTTCTCTTCCACCTTTTGTGCACATGGAAGACCTGGCACACTGGCTCAAAATTACATGATTCTTTCAATCTTTGTATATAATAATAATAATTACAAGGGGGGTTTAAAAAAAAGAGAAGTAATAATGATAAGTTTTTTGGTTTTTGTTTGTTTAACATTTTACAAGCATGATTGACAAGACAGACTATGGTAACAAGACAGAAGTAACTAAGTCAATAAGAAAGACTGAACAGGAAACAAAATGAAAGAAATAATCACACACACACACACACACACACACACACACACACACACACACACACACACACTCACACGAGCCACATCAAATGTGGGGGTGGGAGGGGGTGGGGGAAATAAAATAACTCACAGAGCAACATTAAATAGTTTTGAGCATGTCAATTTTTAAATGTCATTGAAGTGGGACTCCAATTTTTGTTAGTTTCCTTAATAATCCAGGTCTTTTATCTAAGGTAGGGAAGTTTTTTGTTTTTAAGTTTGTCAAATAATGGCTAGAGCGACTCCAGTTGGGGTTTTACTTCTGGGATTGTTTCAGTAGCTGAGACTGGTAGTAGTAGTCAAATATCTGAAAATTAGTTCTTGTCTGCTTCCTTTTGTTTGTACCTTTCTGATTTATTTATTTCTCAGGTTATTACTGCATGATTCACACAAAGTCAAGTAAGTGTTATTTACAACTAAACTTCAGAATTTGATGATTTAATCGGTGACTATTAAGTGTATTTAATTGGTGAGTATTAAGTGTTAGTGTGCTGTTTATGTTGAAATAAATCTTTTTTACCTGTTTGTTTATATATATTTCTTTGTTAATGATTTCAGAGGATGATCAGTTTCATCATCTTGAGGAGAGAATTGGTCCTAGAAAGCGAGGCAGGCCCCAACATCTACCACGAGGTCACACTTGGACTGCAGTTTTTAACTTCATTTCCTCATTCAAACAAGTCTACATATATCTAAATGATCAGTTTGACCGCACAGTCAGTGCTCAATTCAAAAGATACAAATGATCAGCACCACCCAGTTAAAAGAAATACATGCCATCAGCATTAATTTGTGTCCGACCCATCATAGTAGCTACTAGTACCAGACAGAACAGACGGGATAGAGGCCATTCAATGACAAGCAGTTTGATCGGTCATCACACTTTTACTGTGAATAGTAATTAAACTAAAATGTGTTAAAGCTGGGTAATTGCTGTGTCAAGTCATTATTGATAGTGATACTTAACATTTGACAGCTCTACCTCTGATCCCGAACCCCACCCTCCCCCAGCATAAAAGAAAACATTCCAAGCAGCCTTCCCAGACAAAATTAATACACTGTGTCCAGTCATCTTTCTCCCCAGCAACCATCAAGGACTAACCTCTCTAGGGGGGGCAGAACATTTTTTTCTTTAACTTGCCAGACAGTGCAGTAACACTAACAGTTAATATTCCGAACACATTTCCGCCAAGAGTGCTAACGTAATACTCAAACGTCAGTATTTTTCCTTGCCCGATCCCAAGTGTCGTGGCAGAATAATCAGCAGGTTGAATGTGGCCACGCATCTGAAGACCCTTGGAATAGTTCGTGGAAAAATAAAATAAAAAAGTTTCGTGGAAATATTTCCAAACAGTGCTCAATGATTTAAAAAAGTAAATGTAGTTCGGACACCAGTAATAGGAACCTGCCTTCAAATATTTTCGATCTGTGCAAAATCCCAGGGTCATAGTTACCGTTAACAGTTATTTATGTGTCATAAAATTAGCAAAACAGATGCAATGACAAACAAAATCGAAACAACTCTGCCGACAGAGGGGCGGAATTTTTTCTCGACACAACCTTTTCATAAATCCAAGTACATAAAGCATGCAAATAATTACCTTCGTAAGATTGCCTTCGTAAATTCTGGAATGTCGCTTTTCGGAAAAGGTGGATACGATGTCGAAAGTAACGGTTTTATTGCCAAGGACCATGGAAGTCCGGCGTTGGACGCCATCTTTGTCGTGTGATTTGAGAATGCTCTCCGTCACACGAGAGATGTCAAGGGAAACAATTTCTCACCAGTCAAAAGTTATGGTTGCTGAAACTCTGCGCAGTTAGTTTCAAGTCTTCTTTCATGAGAAAAACGGATGCCCCCACCCCCACCCCCAAAAAAAAACAACTATTTCCGCATTTTTGTCGAGGGAGAGATATACTGGTTGGTCGAGAAGAATACTTAAATTTTAATTTATATTTCTTCCTTTTCAGTTTCTTGTTCCCAGTTGCGAATGTTGCTGTTTTTCTGTCTTCTCACGGTTCTAATATGTTTACTATCTTGCCGATTCAGCACTAGTGATTATCGGCAGTCATAGCCGATGTTTTTCCCACATCCGCCGGCCCCCTCCCCGCCCCGCGTAATCTTTCTTACTTTTTTTCTTCTTCTTTTCCTTTTCCGGCCGCAGTTCCGTCACTAGTTTCATTCTTCTTTTCCTTCTTCTCCAACGCTTTTTTGTTTTTTGTTTTTTATTCACGCCAACAACCTTAGTAGCTGGTCACTGATTCTCCGTGTGTGCAACTGAAATGTTTATTTTGGTCACTCGTGCCAATGCGGCTGGCAGGACGTTAAAAGCCATTTGGACATGGCTACTACTTTGGACATGGCTAACTCAGGCCTGTAGTTGTCTCCCTTGATC
>JABMCL010001163.1:327500-337500 GCA_018857735.1 Alviniconcha marisindica | reverse complement strand
CCGCCACAGTGCCTTTAACAGTGTGACATTCCTGAGGAGATTAAGTTTAGTCTACAGTCTACTCCAATTCAGACGCGTGTTTCTCCGTCCAGGACTAGCAAGGTCATCATCTCGCTGACCACTAATAAAACAGCCTAGCTGGCTTCGTTTCCAAGGAGATTAGGTCTAATCTATAATCTACTCCAAGTCCGACAAGTTTTTCTCTTCTTTAGGGCTAGCAAGGGCATCATCTCGCCGACCACTAATCGAACTCATGGCTGGCTTTGCTGAACTACCAGTGTTTATCAAATGAGGATGACGATAGCGATGAGCTGCTGGACGGGGCCCTAGACGACGGGAGTCTGCGTGTTCTTGGCAACGACCTGCTCCTGGTAATGCTTCTTGCAGTACACCACACCCTCGGCCTGACCATAGTTGTTCAGACTGAAAACGAAAAGGGCAAGGTCATGTAAGGTCATGCTAGACAAGGTCATGTAAGGTCATGCTAGACAAGGTCATGTAATGTCATGAAATGTCGATTTACACAGCATGAAAAAAAAAACACAAAAAAACAACAACAACAACAATAAAACAAACAAGAACAAACCAAAAGCAAACAAAAAAACACACACCCACATTCACAGAACTTGTGTAAGTAATGGACTAAAAAAGCAGAAATACGAAATGCAGAATATCTTACAGCAGGCAAAGCATGTAGAGTTTCGTTTTGAAGGGGCAAGGGGTTGTCAACAGCTCTGAATTAAGGAGTCAAACCGGAAGTTCGTACTGTGAACACGCTAGCAGCACACTCAACGTTTGACTGCAGTACACTTTGTCTACTCCCAGTTTCCCCACCCACTCCCCAGACCTTTTTCTAAAACTGACGGGCACTGCACGCAGGCATTGCTTGCTCAGCCAGTAAGGCCAATGCATGGAAAGGTCGGACGGAGGCCAGGGGGTGGGGGCACGCAGAAATAATGTCCTGAAAGCAGGAGGGCAAGGAGTACTGACTTGAGGGACATCTTGCAGCAGGTGCACTTGAAGCAGATCTTGTGGAAAGGGATGCCACCCGCCTCCACCCGCTCCTGCTGGTACACCGTCTTCTGGCACACTCCGCACTTCTCTCCCCCGCCCTGCAACACAAACACAAAGCACTCAGTCACGTCTATCAGTTATCACCCCTGCCCTGCAACACAAACACAAAGCACTCAGTCACGTCTGTCAGTTATCACCCCCGCCCTGCAACACAAACACACAAAGCACTCAGTCACGTCTGTCAGTTATCACCCCCGCCCTGCAACACAAACACACAAAGCACTCAGTCACGCCGTCAGTTATCACCCCCGCCCTGCAACACAAGCACACAAAGCATTCAGTCACGTCTGTCAGTTATTACCCCCGCCGTGCAACACAAACACACAAAGCACTCAATCACGTCTGTCAGTTATCACCCCTGCCCTGCAACACAAACACACAAAGCACTCAGTCACGTCTGTCAGTTATCACCCCCGCCCTGCAACACAAGCACACAAAGCACTCAGTCACGTCTGTCAGTTATCACACCCGCCCTGCAACACAAACACAAAGCACTCAGTCACGTCTGTCAGTTATCACCCCTGCCCTGCAACACAAGCACACAAAGCACTCAGTCACGTCTGTCAGTTATCACCCCTGCCCTGACACAACAACAACAACACCCCCCGCCCTTGCAACACACACAAAGCACTGTCACTTCTTACCCCTACCCTGCAACACAAACACACAAAGCACTCAGTCACTTCTCTCCCCCGCCCTGCAACACAAACACACAAAGCACAAAGTCACTTCTCTCCCCCGCCCTTCAACACAAACACACAAAGCACAAAGTCACTTCTCTCCCCCGCCCAACACACAAAGAACTCAGTCACTTCTTACCCCTACAGTGCAACACAAACACACAAAGCTCCCAGTCACTTCTCACCCCTACCCTACAACACAAACACACAAAGCACTCAGTCACTTCTGTCCGTTCTCACCCCCGCCATGCAACACAGGCACACAAAGCACTGTCACTTCTCACCCCTACCCTGCAACGCAAACACACAAAGCACTGAGTTACGTCTGTCTGTTCTCATCCCCACCCAGCAACACAAACATACAAAGCCCTGCAACACAAAACACACTGCAACAAAAAAAAACAAAGTACTCAGTCACGTCTGTCTTTTCTCACCCACCCTGCAACACAAACACACAGAGCACTCAGGTCTGTCTCTGTTTTCACCCGCCCTGTAACACACACATCCAGTCAGTCACATCTGTCTCTATTCTCATCCTGCAGCACAAAGCACTCAGTCACTTCTCACCCCTACCCCGCACCACAAACACACAAAGCACTCAATCACTTCTTACCCTTACACTGCAACACAAACACACAAAGCATTCAATCACTTCAGCCCATTCTCACCCCTACCCTGCAACACAAACACACAATGCACTCAACCACTTTTCACCCCTACCCTGCAACACAAACACACAAAGCACTCAATCACTTCTCACCCCTATCCTGCAACCCAAACACACAAAGCACTCAATCACTTCTCACCCCTACCCTGCAACACACACACCCCTACCCTGCAACACACACAAAGCACTCAATAACTTCTCACCCCTACCCTGCAACACAAACACACAAAGCACTCAACCACTTCTCACCCCTACCCTGCAACACAAACACACAAAGCACTCAACCACTTCTCACCCCTACCCTGCAACACAAACACACAAAGCACTCAACCACTTCTCACCCGTATCCTGCAACACAAACACACAAAGCACTCACTCACCTCTCACCCCTACACTGCCGCACAAACACACAAAGAACCTGATCACTTCCTGCGGTGCATCTGTTAACCAACTTGTTTACGTGGAAGTTTTCTGCAGCCCTTCCTCCTCTTCTTCCAGCTACAGTATTTCTAAGGTTCCCCGCCCCATCGTGGCATGCTCCGCCACACTGAAACCCTGCCATACATCTCGGTATTTGTCCGCACCCCCCCCCCCCCCCCCCCCCCAACCTCGTCCGCATATTACCCCACCCCCACCCTCACTGACACACACACAACGCATGTAAATGTCTTTGCCACTAGTTGTCTGTATACATAAGTGAGATTAACTCGGGTTTGAAATATTGCGCTGTCGTATAACTATAAATTAAACCAGTTTTTGTTTCCCGCTCCATTTGTATGAGGTATTCCCCTCCTATACAAATCCACGCCCTGAAGAGCACACACACACACACACACACACACACACACAAAACACACCACACACACACACCACACACACACAGGGAGTCACACGGAGCTGAAGACACACACACACACACACACACACACACACACACCACACACACACCACACCCCACACACACCACTCACACACACACACACAACACACTCACGCACCACCACCACCAACGCACGCACGCACGCACGCAGCACTCACCGCACGCACTCACCGCACGCACGCACCAGTTTTTGTTTCCCGCCCCATTTGTATGAGGTATTCCCCTCCTATACAAATCCACGCCCTGAAAAGCACACACACACACACACACACACACACAACACACACACACACACACACACACACACACACACACACAGGGATCAGTCAATAGGATAGCTTAAGAGCACACACACACACACACACACCACACACACACACACACACACACACACAAAACACACGCACGCACGCACGCACGCACGCACTCACACGCACGCACGCACTCACACGCACGCACGCACTCACACACACACACACACACACATACATACACACAAAACGGTGAGCCGGTCTGGCCTAGCGGTAAGGGACTGACAAGCTTTATTGCTCTGTCAGTCCACTATTACTAGAGTTGCAGCAATGCGTCAGTGTTTATAGGTACCTCTTCGACGTTCGATTTTCACGCACGATTTCATGATATTGCTGTTTATCCGATCGCTGTAACATCCACTGGCATGGCACTGTTTTGTGACCTCGCCCCTCACAATTAAAGAAACATTAACGTAGCTCTTATCGGTGCCCATCTTAATGCAGACTCACTCTGGTATTGACAGCGTAGTGTCCCCCCCCTCCCCCCCCCCCCCCCCCCCCCCACCATTTTTCTTCTTTTTTTCGCTCTGATATAACTAGGGGCCAAAAAGCAATTATTATTTCCCCCCCCCCCCCCCTTTGTTGTTGTTGTTTGCTCTAATGTAACCGTCATAGTTGACTTGGGGCTAAAAAGCAATTATCTAGCTTCTCCCCTCCTTGTTGTAGTTGTTTGCTCTGATATAATCGTCACGGTTGACTAGGGGCTATAAAAGCATTTATCTATCCTCTCCCCCTCTTTTTTGTTGTTGTTGTTTGCTCTGATATAATCGTCACGGTTGACTAGGGGCTATAAAAGCATTTATCTATCCTCTCCCCCTCCTTTTTTGTTGTTGTTGTTTGCTCTGATATAATCGTCACGGTTGACAAGGGGCTATAAAGCATTTATCTATCCTCTCCCCCTCCTTCTTTGTTGTTGTTGTTTTTCTCTGATATAATCGTCACGGTTGACAAGGGGCTATAAAGCATTTATCATCTCCCCCCCCTCCTTTTTGTTGTTGCTGTTGTTTGCTCTGATATAATCGTCACGGTTTACAAGGGGCTATAAAGCATTTATCTATCCTCCCCCCCCCCCCCCCCCCTCCTTTTTGTTGTTGTTGTTTGCTCTGATATAACTGTCATTGTTCACTTTGGGCTAAAAAGCAGTTATCTACTCTTCCCCTCCCACCCCATCCCACGATCTCCTACCCCATCCCCCTGAGACCAGTACCTCTCCAGAGATAAATCGTCGTTAAATAAGTTTAAATAAGCTTCCATCCGTATCTAACGCCACCCTCCTAAGCTCTACTCCAATAGAATCACACACACACACACACACACACACTCCTCTCTCTCTCTAATTCCCTTTATCGCGCGCGTGCGCACACACACACACACACACACACACACACACACACACACAAATTCCCTTTATCTCGCGCGCGCGCACACACGCACACACACACACACCGCCCCAGGTCCCCAGGAAGGATGGTGACATCTAAACCACAGAGAACACAGACTCGACGCGCAATGACTGTCGCCGCCCAAACTGGGACGTGATTTTTATTCTGCTTTTATGTCACCACAAGTAGACTGTGACGCCGAAACTCGCGAGGGCCACAGCTGTTATAAATGTCAAGACGAGTAGAGTGTGAGACCCAAACAAGCACTCAAACACAAGGCGCGCGTTGACAGAGTGATAAATGATCTCCTCAGTTACATCGCTTTTCATTGGCCATTTTATAGAGCACCCAGTTCACCCCCGGCAGTGACGACACCGCTCCGACCCGTGCACTACAGGGGGCCGTCTCCAAGGGCAACACATAGCCGCTAACTTCTAACTGATTACATTTGCAACATTACGTGTGCGACAGATATTGGCCATGGAGGATTGGGGAGCTGTCTTTGATCACAGCTATCGATCATTGAGGACTGTAACGGTCTGTGATCAAAGTTATTGATCATGGAGGACTGGAACGGTCTGTGATCAAAGTTATTGATCATGGAGGACTGGAACAGTCGAGGCGGATGATCAAAGTTATTGATCATGGTGGACTGGAACGGTCTATGATCAAAGTTATTGATCAATCTACTGGAGGACTGGAACGGTCGATGATCAAAGTTATTGATCATGGAGGACTGGAACGGTCGATGATCAAGTTATTGATCATGGAGGACTGGAACGGTCTTGATCAAGTGTCGACCATGGCGGACTGGAACAGTTTTGCAATCACATCCACGGGAACCCACCCCTACGACCATGCCCCTGGAACAGTCTCTGATCATAGCTATCGACCACTGAGCCGGACTGGAACAGTCTCTGATCACAACTATCGACCATGGAGGACTGGAACAGTCTCTGATCACAACTATCGACCATGGAGGACTGGAACAGTCTCTGATCACAACTATCGACCATGGAGGACTGGAACAGTCTCTGATCACAGCTGTCGACCACTGAGCCGGACTGGAACAGTCTCTGATAAAATAGCCTAATCGGACCAAAACTAGCCGGAAACTGGAACAGTCTCTGATCACAACTATCGACCATGGAGGACTGGAACAGTCTCTGATCACAGCTGTCGACCACTGAGCCGGACTGGAACAGTCTCTGATCATAGCTATCGACCACTGAGCCGGACTGGAA
Organism: Alviniconcha marisindica; assembly: GCA_018857735.1. Classification (NCBI taxonomy): domain Eukaryota; kingdom Metazoa; phylum Mollusca; class Gastropoda; family Provannidae; genus Alviniconcha; species Alviniconcha marisindica. The sequence goes on along the minus strand of JABMCL010001163.1, from coordinate 331,262 downwards.
CAGTCTCTGATCATAGCTATCGACCATGGAGGACTGGAACAGTCTCTGATCACAGCTCTCGACCATGGAGGATTGGAACAGTCAGTCTGATCACCAGCTATCGACCATACTGGGAGAGGACTGGAACAGTCTTTGATCACAGCTATCGACCATGGACGACTGGATCCCTGATCACAGTCATTGATCATGAATGGAGCACCTGGAACAGTCAGTCTGACCACCAGCTATTCAATCCATGGACGACTGGAGCAGTCTCTCGTCACCAACTATCTACCACAGAGGATTGTGGACATTTCTGATCAGCAACAATACGGCCATGCAAATGCATCGATTCAGGAAAGGCGTCGACCCGCTCAGACCGGAAAGCAACGGGGCTGTCCCATTCGCCAATCACTATGCAGCAGCCGTATGCACCGCGCGCTGCGATTCAACCAATCGCTGTTGCATTTAATGTCTGTTCACACTGCAAGGGGGCTGAGTGTTCAGGAGCTGTGTGAAAGTCGAGGTGGCCGTCCTGGGCTTTCTGTCCTAATGAGCCTTACGGTTTCTGTGGATGTAAAGCAATACTGAACCATGCCGCGAGGACATGGAGCTCGGTCTACATCATCATCAGCAAGGCGGCATTAGACTGACAAAGGTGCCGTTTGTGTTGGCACAGTCACGACACTGACACCGGCAGAAACCAGCCGGCTGCCAAGAAACAAAACCGGGCGAAGCCCGAAAGCCCGAAGGTCACGTGGTGGGCGAAACTGAGAAACATGTTGTAAACCCCCAGAGAGAGGGGATGGGGGTGGGGGGAGTGAAGGGGGGGGGGGGGGGGGGAGAGAGAGAGACAGAGAGAGAGAGATAGAGAGAGAGAGAGAGAGAGGTAGGTAGGTAGGTAGGTAGTGTTGCTTAATGTCCTCAGATGTCAGTTGACATTATATTAAGGCACAAGCCGAGACCAATGCCGAAGCATGGTTCAATATAGCTTTACGTCCATTGAAACCAGAAGGCTCGGTTAGGACGGACAGCCCAGGACGGCCACCTCGACTCTCACCGACCTACACACAGCTCCTCAACTATGAGAGAGAGGTCAACATTTAGGCCTTAGGGCCTACCGAAGAAGTCAACGGGGCCAGGACGGGGTAGGAGGGTCACAAGAACTTGAGTCACAAACTGACGAAAGTCGTAAATGAATCCCGCGCTTTCCGCTTTCAATTACTAAAGAAGGGGGAAGTGTGTGTGTGTGCGGGGGGGGGGGGGGGGGGGGGGGGGGGGGGGGGAAGAGAATAGCCTAGCCTACACCGGCATTACCCTTGTAATGTTCACTATGATTTTATTATATGATGCCCGTTAGACCGTAACTGACTGATAAGACAGTTGACCACACTGATACTGGTATAGATCGTCTTTGGTACTAGGTACCTACCCTACCCACTGCCGCATATTTTTTGCCAGTTCAATGTTTTTGTTGTATGTAATTATGATATGAGGCACTACCTCTCTGTTTTCACTGATGAGCCCTTGACGACAATACTGACCAGTCGTGAAAGTCATTACAGTGTAGTTATGTGTTTCGAGGAGCTTCAAATGTCACGTCAGTCTCCGGCTCAGCATCCAGACCATGCACGTAGGCACAACTGAGCTAGAACTGACTAGCCAAACCTGTTCTTCAGTTCTAGCTCAGTGGTAGCACTTGCAGGCCTGCGTAACTTTCAGTCAAACTAAGTAAGTAACATGGTGCTTAACGTCCACCGAAACCATAAGGCTTATTAGGGACGGGGAGAATGGGGGGACTGAAGGGGTTATGGAGGTGGGGGAAGAGGGAGAGTCAGTATATACCTATCCGTACACTGTCAGTCACCACCAGAATGACTTCTGCATTGAGATGGGCAGCGACTGAGAGCCATTTCAATGTTTCAGTAGGAAGTGATGGACAAAGTCACAAGACAGTGTCCACAGACCACAACCTTTCTGAAGAGAAAGGAGAGCGGCGAAGCGGTATCGAACCGAGGTACTTCCGCTTACCAACCTAACGCCTTACCGCTAGGTCAAACCGGCTCAGTCAAACGGTCGCTTCACGTTATTCACAGCCCGCCCGACTGACTCGAGCGCCACTCAGTATTGAAATTCAAAACCAAATCACACCTTTTTTGAAAGGGGCAGCACCCGTGAATGACTGGCAAGCATTTTTTGCAGGTGCTTCACCCCTTGCACTATTTTACAGTAATAGTTCTCGCGTGGGGCGTGGGAGTGCACGCACTTAGGATCGTCGCCAGCGTGGTGCTTTAAGCTGGCTAAGTACACAAAGTGGAGGGCGAGAAAGGAGGGGAGATATTTGCGGCCAACACAACGCCGTTTGCCCTTTCTTTCTCGGTGATTCATCGTCGGCGACCAGACACCGGGTTACCAGGGGCTGGAATAGGGTACGGTTACAACTTACATACCAAGTTCGATGGGAGAGCCGGTTGGGCCTAGCGGTAAGGCGGTAGGCTGGTAAGTGGAAGGATCCTCGGTTCGATACCGCTTCGGCTCTCCTTTCTCTTCAAAAGTTGTGGTTTGTGGACACGGTCTTGTGACTTTGTCCCTCACAATTAATGAATCATTAAAATGGCTCTCATCGCTGCCCATCTTAATGCAGGTCATTCTGGTGGTGACGGTGTAGGCGATAGGTATATACTCCCCTTCTTCCCCCACCTCCATACCCCCTTCCCCCCATTCTCCCCGTCCCTAATAAGCCTTATGGTTTCGGTGGACGTTAAGCACCATGTTTACTTACTATCTTCGCGGAGCGTGCTTCTGAAGGGGCATATCCACTGACACAGAAATAATACTAAGCTTAGACCGATTCCCTTACGTCGGGATTTTCTTCTATTCATTCAAGGTGAAATCATTTATGTTGTCATTTTGTCCCGCTTGTAACATGAGATATGATTCCTTTATCAGGGTAATGCTGGATTTTGTATCAGTGGGCACATCTTACTTACCGTCTGTGGACATTGTGTCAAAGAGTCATGCCAGTCAGTGCCCAAGCCACTTGCCCCCTCCACCCCCCCCCCCCCCCCCCCTTGCCTCGAGGGTGGGATGTCGGCCATCAGTTGTGTCCCTTGTTACACGTGTGACGTCTGTCGAGCGCTGTTACTCCCCTTTGTTGACTCTTTTGCACAAGCGCTTTAGCCTCATTCTGTTTCAGATCATAAAGCCCGCTGCGGCAGATGTAGCTTACACTCTTGATTTACCATTTTTATCCATTAAACAAAATGCAGGTATATATGTGTGTGTGTGTGTGGGGGGGGGGGGGGGGGGGGGGGTCAATCTGTCAAGTCATTTCCATGAGCTACTTCTAACGAGTTAGAACGTCAACCCTGGCAGGAAGACGGTCGGTTGCTGGGGTGGATGCAAAATGACGGCAGGGCACTGGTCAGTCCTGTCCAGACTGTTTCAATTGATACCGCTGTGATAACAAGGGTCAGCCGGTGGCTAGCTGGTTTACTGTCCACAGTCGACTCCTGTTCCTTTTCTTCTTCTTCTCTCCCCCACCCCCCCCCTCCGCCACCCTCCCCCCTTCTTTCTTTTCTCTTTGCAAGCGTGCATGCGTGTGTGTGTGTGTGTGTGTGAGCGCGCGCGCGAGAGCGTGTAAGTAAGTAACTTGGTGTTTTACGCCCAGTCAACCATTATGGTTATAATCATGGCGAGACATATTCTGTTATCACACAGCAAATGTTAAAAATGTGTACACACTAAAACTGGCATATATACAGATTTAAAAAAAGAGACTTA